>JAQGAK010000309.1:0-96922 GCA_034696945.1 Lipothrix lubbocki
CACTTTGGAAACACTAAATAAAACTTATTTAACAAATCTTATGTGTTCGTGTTGCATTATTCTTACCTTTTCCGGTTGCTTGAACTCTGGAGGTACAATGCCAAAGTTTTCTGCCGCATTTTCCTTGGGATTTTACTAAAAGAATCGTACAAACATCGATTGAACTTTATTCTAGGTAAACTTCGCGTGGTAAACGCATGCAAACTATTTCTCGTGCAACTTGATTAGTTTTCCATGCACACGTAATATAAGGACAATATCCGACTCATGTTTAAGGTTTCTTTGTTTTAATATATAGATTCTCAAACTCATTCTTACTCTGGCCCTGAAGATGTTCACAGATTGTGCACGCAAGGTTGACAAATAAATTAAGAATCCTTGTTAACTACGTATCAATTTATTTCGTAAAATGACTAATACATATAATTAAGGCCAGAAATTTGCAAAAAATGCGAAAATTTTGAAACGGTGTGCTAGACTATTCCCACCTGGGTAAATAATAACCCCTAATACTAGTACATTCCAAAACTGAAAAAATAAATTGAAAAATTTGCGAAATCAGAAAAACTTTGCGAAATTAAAAACAAATATTGCGAAATCCAGAAAATTTGACACCAAACTGGCAGTTTTCAGCATTTTTTGAATCACATTTACAAATTTTTGCCGTTCTTCTAATTGTTATTTAAAAGTTTGTAATAAAAATAAAATCATAAAAGTACAATTACTTGGAAATTAGTACTGTACAAGCAAAAGGTTACCGCGTTTAAAACACTCAACAATTTAAGACTTCAAATTTTTCTTAGTTTGAATATATTCTGACTTGGTTTTAGCAGAATGTTACATGTTACAGCATAAATATTAGTAGGGCTTGTAAAATATTCATATTGTGGTTTTTAAACAATTTTGTATTTTATATGGTAGAAACCGATCAATAATGGAATATACGTGGGTAATAATTTATAATACCTAATACCTGTACATGTCCTTATGTAGATAAAATGTCGAGAAACGTTTATATATTTCTTTTTCATTTAGTTAAAAGGCATATTGATTAGAACCATGTTTAGTCACTACTGTCGAATGTAAACCAGAAAGAATTAAAACCATTTTTAACCTTATTACTGCGTAAAAACAAAATGCGAAATTTAAGAAATAAAATTGCGAAAAATGCGAAATGAAAAATTGAAAACGTGAAATTCAGGGGCACAAAATTGCGAAAAAGTCCCGGCCTCACATATAATATTAATATATTCATTTTTAACAGTTACGTAGTAGATAATTTTTACTGATAACTGCGAACGTTTCAGAAACCATTACTATTTGTTTCCGTCACCAATGAATCCAAAAAAATGAATTCAAACTCGAATTCATAAAATTACAAAAGAACATACATTCTATTAATAAAATCAAGTTTTTTTTAAATTGTTCTGAGTTTATGGCTTGCTAGAATCCACAATGAATGAATCCTTTTACCGTCCTCGACATTTATGTTTCCGGACTTTGTTTTACGATTGATCATCGATTCTTTATATTTGCGGAGAATGTTGTTGTTTTCTTTTTAAATCATTTCAGCGTTTCAGTTTATTTCATGTTCACCTTTGAAACTTCAGATATCGTTTTTGAAGATTCCCTAGTATTTCACAATTTTCAATATTATTTTTATTTATTGAATTGAGTTACATATAAACAAGTTATCTTTTCCATAAATATTTAGCCAAAATAAGATATCTACCATCAATTCAATACAAGCTAGGATATCCTGTTCATGTACACTGCATTGCATATGCAGGCTCTGTAACAACTACGAGTTGCAATGTAGTATGATGGACGAGATCAGGTATTCTCCCAGGAAAAATATTTATGATTTATTAGTACATATATCAATAAAGCATTCAACGGCTATAAACAGCTGAAAGCAGCTCCAAAGTAACCCGACCCCCGACAAGCCTCGGGCAAATTTACCTGACAAATGTTGGAAACCTAAAAGCTACCCGATGCCAATACTCTACAAATAGCCTGACACCCGACATGAATCTACAAATTACCCGACCCGACGTCGGGAGGCAAATCCAAATTTACCCGACACCCGACGCCGTCGGGTAGACCTACAATTTACCCGACATCATTCCCTACAAATTACCCGACATGCCCGACTCGACTCGAAAAATTCCGACACCAAACCTACAAATAACCCGACAACCCGACACGTGTCGGGCAAAATAACCCGACGAATGTCGGGTGACCTACAAATTACCCGACTTCAATAATTTTAATACGTAACCCGACACCCGACACCAACCTACGAATAACCCGACACCCAACATAAAATTCGAAAAAACACGACACGAACCATGGATTTGTAACCACAAAAATATTGAACCAGCAAATATCAATTATTTCTGTAATAATTTTTATATTAATTTAAGTATTAATTTTTTTAATAATTTTGTTCTAATTAGAAATTTAAAATGGTTGAAAATAATTTGTGTATAAATTTTTTTTTTATTTTTGGATTTATTTTTGTTTTAATTTCTATAACAATTTTCGTATTAAATTTTGCATTAATTTTTGCATCATATTTTGTAATATTTTTTATAATTATTTTCAATATCAAAAATAATACAAAAATTGATACAAAAATTGATACAAACAATAACATGAAAATTATTATGAAATTTAAAACAAACGTTATTACAAAAAATGATTCAAAAATTACTACAAAAATAATATAAAAATCATTAAAAGATTAATGTATATAATTATTTGTATGTTCGTTTCGGGTGTCGGGTTACTTATTAAAATTATTAAAGTCGGGTAATTTGTAGGTCACCCGACATTCGTCGGGTTATTTTGCCCGACACGTGTCGGGTTATTTGTAGATTTGGTGTCGGGATTTTTCGAGTGGAGTCGGGCATGTCGGGTAATTTGTAGGGAACGGTGTCGGGTAAATTGTAAGTCTACCCGACGGCGTCGGTTGTCGGGTAAATTTGGATTTGCCTCCCGACGTCGGGTCGGGTAATTTGTAGATTCATGTCGGGTGTCGGGCTATTTGTAGGGTATTGGCGTCGGGTAGCTTGTAGGTTTACCCGACATTTGTCGGGTAAATTTGCCCGACACGTGTCGGGTGTCGGGTTACTTTGGAACTCCCAGAGATGCCCAGCCTTCGAAGGCTAGCCTTCCATGAAGGCTTCCTTGAAGGCAGAAGCGAAGTTTTTAAAATATTTTAAGGGAACGGAAGGTAGGTTGAAATTATCGTGAAGGCTGAGGGAATGTTCCAGAAAATGAAGGCTTCATTCAAGTTTCAGCCTTCAAGGGCACTCCAGAAACAATAGAGCAAACAATACAAAAACGTTGTTTAAAGATATAAATTATCATTATTTTTGTAAATTGATGTTATTTATTCAGTTTCATGTATTAATCGAACCCGCCTGTATCAGATTAATGAAATTATAGCGAAAATTGAAGTGAAGGCGCATTTCGACGCCATTTTGAAGGAAGGTTCCATGATTTCATGAAAGTGAAGGAAGGCTAAAGGAAGGTTATTTATTTTGAAGCCTTCTTTTTGGTGAAGGGTGAAGGAAGGTTTTTAAAATTTTTTGATAACTTGAAGGATTTAGGAAGGCGGTTTCATTTGGGCATCTCTGATTGGGAAACAATGCAAGTCGGAGACGGCACAACCATTTGAGCTCGATTATTAATTATTTAAAATCTGGCATTAGCTACATAGTGTACTTACCTATATAGGTATAATTATTAAAGATTCCATAATAGTTTCAGAGCGCTGCGAACATTTTCAATGCCAGTAACTTCGTATTTAATTCTAATTATGTGTTGTAATAATTAAAACAATTAATTAAAAAAATGTGACTGATAAATTTTTGATCTTTGGATTTATACAAAAGTGATCTTCTTAATCTTGAACATTGTTTTGACACTGCTGAATGTTCAATCCGGGTAAAATCAGGTATGCCTTTCTAGGTGTTTTTGCTCTTTTCGAGATAGTTTGTTAACTGGAGCGGAATATTAAAGGCAAAATTACAATTTTATTCAGAATTTATTATGAATACACGATTTTATTAAGAGAAACATGATTTTACCAGCAGAATACTTGTACCAAAGGAATACTCTATTTTGGAGAATACATGATTTTGCCAAGAAGATCCGTAAAGGAGCAGACATGATATTTATCAAAGAAAACGTATAATTAAAAGGAAGCTACAATATTAAAAGCATGTGAACGTCAGTGATGACGAGATGACGCCGTTGATGGACAAAGCCTAATCATAGTCGGGGAGACGGGTAACTTGTAGAATGGAAGTGATGAGGATTTCACGGGTAGCGTTGACGACAGGCGTTTATGAGATTCCCTCAAAGTTTAATTACCTCCATTCATTTATCTGCCCCACTTTGATGCGTGAAAATAAGGCAAGAGCAACACGCTGCTCATCATTAGCTCACAAAGATAACTTGAACAAACCTGTACCTTCCAGAGTTTTCTTCATGGATGACTGATTCTACCATGATTCTTAACTCCTTTTTAGTAAAGTGTACAGGGAAATGAGCTGATATACGCAGGATTATGATATTTCCACACAACACACCAGAAATTTCACGTGTGTGTTCATTTCCCCCCAACAGAGCTTTAAATCTACTTAAAACAACTATAATTTACCGGCAGTAAATTCATAACCGAAAATCTTTGCATTTTTAAACAGGGCTACACCGTTGTTAAAACAAGATTTTATATTGTATTTTATATTAAATGTGTCAGGCCTGTCTGGCATTTCTAGCAACTTCAGTAGACTTGTATTCTATTTAAGACAACCAGTTTTTTGTATTCCAAAACATATAGTGCTCCAGTTATGAAAAACTATAATTTTTATAATTATTATTGAAGTATTTACTAAATATAAATTATTTATATATGTTTAATTTAAAATAATGATGAAATTCAAATTTGACAATAATTAAAGTACTAAAGTACAAGCATTTTTCCACGCGTATACTTCTTTTGCATTATTGATCGGCGTGAGGTGTAATGATGCTATATATATTTTGTTTATTTTAGTGAGTTCGTCAATTACAAGGTGATTCGCCAAATCAAAAGCGTGTTGTGGGACACCCGACAAAGAACTTCTAACAAAAAAACTGGATCTGACACCACGCCTTAACAACTACAGATGATTCGATTAGATAGTAATAATGGAAGCAATAAATTAGTTGAATGAGGATATTTCTAAATAATTATGTCAAGAAGGCAGTTGCCACGGACGGAGGCAGTCATTATGGGGGATTTCTTTCTTTGATTTTCCGTTGGGTAACTTCGAAAGGAGCTTCGAAGAGGCTCCCGAATGAAAAAGTATTTTACTTTGGGAGGAATTTTAGAATTAGGAAATACATCATTCATTTTTTATCCTCCATGCGAATAAATCTCTTTGGAAGAAAGGAGCTTGAAAACAAGTGACTATTGTCCTCTTTTGGAGAGCTATAGAGGAAAAATGCCAAGAGGGAATCCCCTCGGAAGCTTCCACTTGGATGAGAACTTTGAGATTCGCCAACACTCTACTAGCAATTAAAGCCGCCTTACAAGGAATTGGCAAGTCTGATACAAAGAAGATTATTAATTTTGTATGGCTAAATCACAGCAGTATTAACTCTCTTATACACAAAGTCTAATGTATAATCAAAGTTAAGCTTAATACAGTCTTATTGTTCTTATATCTATAAACCAGTATTTATACCCCGGTTTTATACATCTTTAAGCTTATAGAACCTTATTACAGCATGTGTAAGGTCTACTCTTCCCCGTTTAAATTATTTCTCTCCGCTGCGTTCCATCAGGCTCCCGAACGGTTTGAAGCAAAGGCTTCCCTTCTTCTTTACAGATTCCTCCAGATTAAGAACTAGCCAGGGAAAAATAATGTTAGCAACTTCTTCAATTGATATCCGTCTGGAACCATATACTATATACTTTAAATCTAAGAGCCTTACCTATAGTTATATGTACTATAAGAACATTCATAGTTGAGACATACATATCTATACATACAATGCCCAATATATATACCCTGTGCTAAGTTCGTATGAATTCACATGTCTTACCTGATACATCTGATACAAATTCTTTCGCTAGTATAACCGAACTTTAGTCAGTTAAGATCGATTATCTTATATTCCCACTGTTTGTGTAATTATATCAATTCTTTCTATTTTATATATAAAAATTTATGTATACATTCTATATAAACTAGAGTGTAAATTCTATTAAAATTTTTATGATGTATCTAAAAATTTCTATATAATCTTTAAAACTTCTAAGTTTACATATCAGCGAAATCCCTAAAATCTTACAAGTAATCTCCACATACATATCTAATCCGGCATACAAACACAGCCCGTATACAACAATGCTAACTCCTCCGTAAGTACCAGAAGTGTGTATTTCAAAAGTATGCCTCCTATGTATTTCATAACCCTTGAGACACCAGTAACTAAGCCCTGTAGGAAGAGCCTTGGAGAATAGGAGTCACAGTGTATCAATAGAATTCTACACTATACTTTGAGTTTAGTGGAAGACAATGCTGAGTAAAAAACTTGGGCTACTATTTATAAGTGAGAATATTGTACATAATTATATGGAAGACACTTTGTTTGTGCGTATAATAGTATCTATATATACAATAATATATAAACACACCAGGAAGGGGTATTTATATACATGAAACTAGAATTTATATGTGAGAACAGAGTTTATACTCGAGAATCCGGAAAGTTAGACCCTGGCTCTTGGTAGGTCTTATAATCGAAATTAAATGAAGCATCGCATAAGCTTAAAATTTATCAAAAGGCATCCTAGCGTAAGTAAAAGTGGAGTAAAAAAGGAAGAAAGTAGCAGTAGCGGAGAATCTAACTGGAAAACTAAACGGCTGGCTGTTTTGTACTGCTCACTACCACCTCTGACTCCTTTTTACCACCACCGCGGATCCGTCCCTGAACTATGCACTACTTACCTATAAAGTTCCCAAGTGTACGTAAGTTAGTAGCTTCTACTTATAAGTCTACTGGAATTTCCACAAATTCCATTACGTCTTTTCATCCTAATGTTCAGCTACTATCCCTGCGATATAGCACACTGATATAGATTTACTTCAATGAGAAAGTATACTTCAACGGTACTGTACAAGCAAAAATGCATCTGCACACTCATGGGCATTGTTAGCAAAGTTAGCATTGTTAAAGGTATATTGTAACTGTTATACTCACTAAATTGTCACTGTGAGGATACCCCATATGATACTGAGCTGTGTGTAATACTGAACTCCGCTATATGACGTTGTTACAGTATGCTACTTGGAGTAGCATTCTCCGTGAGTTCATGTCGAAATAATGCTATAAGGCTAAGTAAGGCCAAGCCGGGAGATTACATTGAAGAGGAAGAGTAAGGAATACTCGACGAAACTAAAAGTCTTTTCTCTTTCTCTTATCAATCAGATCGGATCCCTGAAAGTGAACCCACAAAAACTAGGAGCAGTCAAGGAAGATGGGCTATATGGTGGAAAAGAACCTTAATCGGGTTTTCTCCTTTTTTAACAACTGGGCCTTCTGATCACTCCTCCGATATTTCCTGCTTCACAGCATCCTCAGAATGCTAACTCTATAGACCCTTCTCCAACCTCTCCAGAAGTAAAGCCTATTTCGCCAGACAGCATCTTCACTCTTAAAGGTCACATAACCGTATGGGCGAAGGCTGTAGTTCCATAGGTGAAGGGTATGTTTCGAAGGGTGTAGCATCAACATTCCACATCCAGAATAGAGACAAGTCAGTTATCGGGATAGAACACATGCTTCCGAAAGTACAACTAAGGATTCGAAACTACTCCAGAGACTGCATCTGTATAATGGAATAAACAGCAACAAGAAGAGAAGATTGTGAAATAACTCTTGCAGGATGGACAGAGCCGGGCTTTAGATAAGATTGAACTCGGTCTAAAATGAAGCATTCCTGAATTAAACTCCACATCTTTAATTCGTGAAAACAATATCAGTTGGGCTGATAAATGATTCCGCAGGACTGCTGTGTTACAACACTAAATAGCGCTATTGCAGCTATTTCTTGTTTCCTTAGTGATGCATTTGCTTCTATTCCTTATCCTAAGTATTCCTTGTATTATTTTGTTTATATGTATAGTTATAAGTTTACATCGTTACTTGGACATGCATTTATTTCGTTCCATACATGTGTCCTTATTTCGTTACATTTATTTCGCCGGATCCTGTACCCGTTGTATCATCTGGTCCTTGCCTAACCTTCCGAAAGTATCCTGCTATGCTTAAGCAAGGGATACATTTAATTTCCAGCGGAGCAGTTGTGTTCCGACAGTATAGTTATCCGCTAAAAATATAGCTCTACAACTAAACAAGAATCTCTTTAATGAACATTTCCCGGACTTTATTTCGAACCCAAGTCACTCTTTCGTGTACTTCCCTTCATGTCAATTTACTCATTGGAATTACTTCCTTCACGAAGGAGCTCACGCATACCAAAACGGAACTTTACAAAGTGACAACGTTATAGAACCTTCTGCCCCAAAATCACTTCAAGTTTCACTCAATAATGAGTCCTGGAAGTTGGGATGATATCATTTCTCCTATATCGACAAAGACAATCGGGCTACTGGACTAACGGCGAGATGCGGAAACGGCAGAAAAATGCTCAAGGAAGGTGAAACAAGGAAATTGACTACAGCACATCTCGTATAGACTATACAAATACAATACAGAATAAGGTATAGCCGACCAGATATACGGGAAGACTTCTATTCGAAGTGTCTCCTGCAGTTATTGTCGGTAGTGTGTACGAAAAAACTATTATATAAGGTTATTTTCCAAGGTGATAGTATATATAAGTGCACGTAGGTTGAGCATGGAAGAAACTAGCTAGAATTTATAGTAGAAACGTATAATATGGTTGTCCAGTAGTGTATAAAATGGGATGAAGGTACATGGGAACTTACAATAGATTTAGAATTAAGGTCGCTCGACCCTTTTTTATCACTCTGGTCGTTTCAAACAATAGATTAAACTCCATCTGTGTGCCTATGTACTGGGGGTCTATAAGGTTCACTGACAGCAATAAAAGTGTCTCACTATCTGGACATTCTTTTTCCTCTCTGCCCAATTTCCACCATAACATCCACAAAGAATTCCAAAAGTTGTATTTTGTTTACAGCTGACTTCAACCCTCCGGTCTATGCTTCTCAGACTTTACTCCTTTCCCTTACCAGAGAAAACTACACACACACACAAGACTATTTTTCAATCACAATTCCAGCTCACTTCCCTTCATTTGTACGTGCAAAGAAATGCAAACTACACAAGGCAGGCAGATGCTGAGAAGTGTACGGAGAAACTCAATACAAGTATGCAATCCATCAAGGAAAGCTCGAAAGAAGTTGAAAAGTAGCACTCATGTACACTGTCGTCACTCTCCCGCAACAGCAACCCACCCCCCATGCTACTACTATTTTCTTATGCTACTGTTTTCCGCCCAATATTGTATGAACACAACCCTGCCAAAAGTAATTTATGACTCCACCACAGCGTATCTATGTGCAGATACTTGAGGAATTAGAAATAGCTTTGATATTGATACTTTGAATACCAAATGTATGACATTTATAATACCCCGCACTTGTCTTTTATTCATCCCTTACCAACTTTCCATATATCCTATAGTTTATCAAGTTCCGATGAGATTCGAGTTTCATGGTTGTCAAGCACTCGCTTATAGGTCCGTGGATTCTCACATACTTATAGTTTCATGTATTAGGGACGCACATATGGTTATTGCTTGAAGACACGTGACACATATTTATAGCTTTGTGGGTACGGGCCCAAGCCGAGATTCACATGATTCAGTTGCTGGAGTCCGGGGAAAGTTCGGAGGATGCCGATGCGATCCTCAACCATATATCTGTAGTAACATGTGTGAGTAATTAAACGGTCTTGGATCATTAACAGTTGCCGATCAGCAATGTATTGCTTTAGCAATAGTGATCATTAAGGCTTTGCTTTAGCAACGGAGATTTATTCACTTTACCGATGACGATGCATAATGAGATAAGTCGATGTTTGTATTTAACTATACGTCAATGTACGTATATATTTAGCTCTGTCGATACATATGATTATCAATATTGATGCACACACTTTGTCCACGACTGTACATAATGTTAAAGCAAGGGAGAAATAAAATGCATGAGTAGCATGTATACAAAATACTTGACGATGCAAAATGTTTAAGGACACAATGTGTTGTAGTAATGGCGATGCTTTAACACTGTAAACACATAGGACTCAAGCAATGAACTATAAGGGCTTAAGTAAAAGTGTATTAAAATGCACTGGCTGGGCAATTTCCAGTGAAATACATACATGAATAGTATGAATGCCAAGATGCAGTGATTAAGTTACAGGGTTTAGTGCAGAACACACATGACCAAGCATGTCTTCTCCCGGGGTTTAACATATAGATCAACTCAGCTCTCAAGCCTCAGCTTTCCACATCATTTTTAATTCCATCCCAGACCCATCCATACATTGAACTGGGATGAGCAGTCGGGCTTATTCAACACAGGCTGTGGAGCTTATAGCTTCTTCTTTCCAATTCCGTGCTTAACATTTCGATAGATACTTGAAATCGGGGAGGAAAAACCGTAGTGAGGAAATTTAGACTGGGGACTACAAAAAATGCGATGGATTTGACTAACATTCAGAGTCAATTCACGAGATTTGCATCATTCTTCTCTTTCACAAGGTCTAAATCACACTGCTCCAGCTCTCCTCCGCCGTTTTTCTGGAGCCATCAGCTTTTTATACCCGCTCTGTAGACTTGCACTTTGGGGTTGTAAATTGTGCTGAGTTGATTATTATTATACTTAGCATCACTTAATCATTCATATAGCATCGTTTAGTTCATTTTCTTTTTATATATACTATTATCGTTTCGATTTAAATTTGGTAAACATGTTAATGTTTTCTTTTTGAAGTCGTAAAGTCATTATAAAGGAATTTTTTGTACAAACTTGTAACCCTGCAACCAGGATCCCGGCATTATAAATGATAAAAGAAAAAAAATACGCAGACACACAGCAGGACAGAAGTACATTAAACATAATCTTTGCTTTCGAGTATGTAATGTAATCTTAAAAACGCTAGTTATTATTGCAATTTAAAAAAATTGGTTATTGCATTGTAGTTCTCAAAATAGGATTGCATCGTATAGTTTGAAAAAATTGCTCGCACCTTAAAATTTGTTGTCCACTCTATATTTGGCAGAATAGACGTGCACTGCATACCAATAAAATTGTGTTACACCATTTTCAACAAAATCTCCTTGTTTGTCATTACAGTTTTTATTAAGTTTATGTTACAATTCCACTTGCACACGAACCACATCAAAAGCATCACAGCATCCCGTTGCAATTTCGTCTGGACCATTATTATCCGAAAGTAGAGCTACTATGACATTAAGGTTGACTTGACTTGACAATGTTCAGGGCCAGAGTCACCAGAGTTCATTAACTATATTGTACTATATGTATACATATCTCTACTATAGACCTATATAACTACATTGTCTAGAGTGTTGTCCCCATAGTACAAACGTCGCATATAGCACATAAGTACCTAGTTACTTGCGTTGAGTTGTCATTGTCGAAGGACGAGCATGACAAAATTATTAGCCAACTACACACTACTATAGGTATAATTATACTTACACTGGATGTATAGCTATAGTGTTTTAAATATACACAACCATACTCAAAATGCACATATACTATACTCGTAAATATACACTGCATATATACAACACATATAATATATACATTCATGGACATGTTATATATGTACATACACAGTATAAACAAATGGTAAAAGTACTTTCACACAAGAAATCACTGTGCTCTAAAATACCTTGAGTACAGTAAGCTTGTGTGTTAAGAAGTTTGTGCAAGAAGAGATCTTGCTGGTGAACATTTCAATAGATTCTTTTTGGAACTCAAGTAGCATAGTGGAGTTTTCAAATAAAAATAAAGCTATGAGGAGACGAGACTCTTCTTTTAACTACGTTTTTACTCTTCTTTCTTCCATTCAAGGCTTCGTTATTTTCAGGAAGGAGAGGAGAGAAGGAAAACGAAAGAGAGAGAGAGAGTGAAACGAAAGAGAAAGTTTACATTGAAGTAATGGAATGAAATAGGATGGGTGAGGGAAGGATGAAAGTCAATAGGAACGTTTTCATTATTTGCTGTAAGCGTTCGAAAATAAAACTAAGTTTCCGTCCACAACACGTGTAGTACGAGCTACTTGTAGACTCATATGGCCACTCTCCTTACAATTACATTCAAACTCCACTCCATTGTCTTGTTAGTCTCATACAACAACTTGTCTCCCCAAATCCTTTGCATTTACATGGCCCTGTAGCTGCTTTTCAGTTGTAATTTGTGTACATCACAACCGCCTGCTGTGGAGGATTTTTTTCGTTTGAAATTTGTGTTTACAAAGATCCTCTGTTCTACAGAATTTTATTTTCGCCAAGATCGTCGGTTCTGTAAGATTTTATTTTTACCTCGATCTTCTGTTCTTCAGAATTTGGTGTCCATCAAACCCATCAAACGTTGAGTTCAGTAGAATTTTTTCCGCAGCATCTTGTTGTTGTCGGTGCGGAAAGAAGCCTTGATCTCCGTACTAGTTTAAACAACAAGTATGTTGCTTTGCATCCTTGAAAGAGAGTAGCACAGGAACTAAACTGCAATGAGTAAATCTGCCTTGGGGATACGTTCTGGCACAGAGAACGTAAGCTGTAAAAAACAAATAGATACACAGGAATATCATATAACCCAGCACTTACACGATATTTTTCCACCACATCAAATGGGTATAGGATGTGGTGGCTAAGAACTTTTACTGCTGTTTCCCCACCTCACTCTCTCTCTTCTACGTTCTCCCTATTTTCTCTATCTCTGTTGTGTCTATTCTTCTATTCCCATAACTTCAACGCTGCAGCCTTCGTTTGCAATTTCCAATCCTCTATCTCTCCCTCACTTCCACTTTCTTCCTGCACGTTTGAATAAAGATCTCGAATAGTAAGTATAATGGTGCAAGTCCACCGGGAGTACGCACAAGATTACGGCCAACTGAGTAATATCATCTCGCGGATTTTTATGCCCTACCTTTCATATCACGAGAGCATATTAAACATTTTGTTATGCACAAGTGCCGATTAAGCATATTACCGGAGCGGAAATGTCTGTATGTCTGATTAAACTACTCCTTGTACATCCTTGTTTTGGCTTGCTATTTTCATTTCCCAGTAATTTTATGATCATACTCCATATTAATTTACATAGTTTGCTTTTTTATGGAATCTTATTTAGTTAGTTTTCAATGTATGTATCATTTTACACTGGGGAAAGTAAGCTTTTCCGCCGTGCAAAATGCACTTGCGGTTTTTGCTCGTTCATACCCAAGCACTATAACTTTCTAATTTTTTTTTACGTTTGAATTTGTTTTCAATACGGAACGAAAAATTTCAGTTGAGATGATTCTTCACTAATATCTAGAAATGATTAGTCCGGATATCATTTAGATTCCCTGTGAACACAAGCACAATAAGAGTAGTTGCCATAATTTACGTCAATCATTGGAAGTAAAAAATGGCATACAGCAGATTAGATTATTTAGGCTCTTAAGTAACATTTTCAGCACTTGCGTAAGCAACAAGAGGAAATACATGTTGGAGATAGAAGTTAATAATGTAAACAAGAACAACAAAGACAAATAGTAGCGGCATATTTATACCAAAAATCTATCCAAAACTATACAAACAACATAACTTTTTCAAATTAGGCATCTCCCGTTTCACTGTTGTTGTTCGGATTTTTCCTTTCTCTCTCTCTCTCTCTTTCCTTCACTGCCTTTCACTCTTCCACTCCGAAATTTAATGAAATCAGAAGAACTCATGGTTTGCTGTTGTGTAGGAGAGAATGAGCTTCTATACACAGGAATTGCCGACATGTTACCAAAGCTTTTATTAATACCAGCTAATGAGAGGAAGTGCTCTACTTTCCTCCGGACTTCTTTCCTCTTCTACACGTTCCCATGAGCGGTATTATGGTCCTAACTAGGAGATTTCTTAGCTGGGAGCAACCAACCAAGCCTTAACTATATAATTCTATAACTGCAGCTCTAATAGCACTCTTCCCTTGTTACGAGCATTCATTTTACCCGAATCTTGCTTTAACATATGAGACCTCATTTGAATTTCAATTACGAGATACCATTTTAATAGCGGCAGTAATGTGCTGCAATTTCTAAAATTTTAAATAAATTTGTCACTACTATTTTCTAATGTTTAATAAACTCGCTGTTTTAGAAGTCCTTGGGTTTACCACGGGAATTGCATTTTTCAAGGATCTCTATGCTCTACATTTGTGAGGATTTATCCTTTTAAAAAATTCAAAGATTTTTTTAGAATTCAAGGATTAAATGTTTAGAATTCAAGAAGTTGTTTTAAATTCAAAGATAATTAATAATTTTGTTAACAAAATTCTTGCCTGTCTATTAAAAAAAATTATTCTAATGTAAGTATAGTTTCTAATGAAATTCATTAGGATTTCATTTTAAAATTCGTGACTTTTTATTTACAAATTGTGCAAGGTTTTATACTATATATTATATTGTGAATGTATAGTGAACAAGAAACAATTTGTACGCGCAGGCTAAGCTCGTCTTTCAATCCTGAGAATTTACAAACAATATTTAAATAAATAATTCGGAGCTCCTCCAGCAATCCTCAGAAATAATTACTAAGATATCATAAGCCGCAGGACTGAACTAAATACGACAATTTACGATATAAGAACCAACAAAGTAAGCTCAGATGAGCATACAGATGCATACACAGAAATAAGAGTGTAGAATAGGAACAAATCCGCGGATAAGATATTTCCCTCCTAAGCCCCATAACAGTCGCCATTAGACATATAGAGTGTGCATGTCTTAAATACGGGGAATTCGTAGAAAAGCAAAAAACTACTGTACTGTTACAGTCGAGAAAGTAAAGAAAATTCATTTGCCTTCAGGGACTCAGATAAAGAATCCATTTTTGTCCTCAGAGGGGAAAAATATAAAAAAATCTAGAAAAAAACTTAAGTACATCGGGGATGTTCCTTCTTTTTTCCAAGTATCATTACAGGGACAGGGACGTATACACTCCGAAGTGGAGATACAATGGAAGCACATATCTACGCGGAGCAGGGAGGAACATGCAAAAAATACAAAACAGATTCGTAAAAGTGTCCGGAATAATAGTATTTATATATAGAAATGTGTCTTATAATTTCTAATAATAGATGTAGCTAGATATTGCTAAGCACAACATACCCAGAGTTCAGTATTTCCATAACTAAACATAATATTTCAAAGGCAAAATATATCTACAATTTGGAATTTCTGTATCAAAACATATCTAGAATTTTAGCATTTCCAAGGCAAACTATAATAATTCCATTTAGGCATTTTCGAGACAAAATATATCTCTAGTTACGTATTTCCAAGGCAAATATATCTTCAGCTAAGCATTTTCTAAGTAAAACATATTCTGAAGTTTAGCAAAGCTAAGCATCTGCCATAAGCTCAACATATCCATCCCCAAAACTATCCTAAGGAACAGCTTCCACAGAGCATTACGATTGTTGAAATTCAGTGTTCTTATGATATTCAAGTCCCCGAACATACGTTCTATATTACCGAAATACGCACACACAAACATTTCAATCCATGCTATTTTACTAGAGGAATAAAATCTGCAGTACCTAACTTACGTATGTTTGTGCCTATAAAATTCCATATCTATCCTGGATCGCAGTCTATCATCGGAGGATCTCCATCTATATAGTACATATAAGTAAAAATAGTATATAACATGAAAAATAAAAATAGTATACATAAAACAGAATATTGTACATGTTTAACAAGCTTATATATACACGACCTATAAATAATATATCAAAGAACAAATATAAAAAAAGTCGTACACAACCTTGATTAAATATGGAGATAGCTCCCCTTCAGTCAAGCCACCCAGAGTGGCCAGCGAGAGCAAAGGAAGGGCTTGCTACATATGAAGGAGTAAATGTAGCGAGCACGTTCCACATATTACATGGCCATAATGTCAAAATCATGTGCGAAAGCCGAGAAGACTTGGAGTCTTGGGAATAGAATTGATATTAAAGAGTATATAAATAGGTTTATCGGGAGGAAATCAGACGCGTGATAAATGAAGTTCAATTTCATCTGCTTTGATTGACATTCAAATCGTGGCAGGAGGAATGGCTCTTCGATTGGATAAGAATGATAAGGATAAAAATGAGAAAACAATGAATTCTTTCCCCCTTTTGACTCAGTCTTGCAGCCAGAAGCAATAAGCAACTCGTAGATCATGATTTTAGGGCTGTAATGCATATTGAATGGTGTAGAGAAAGTTGGGAAAGAGGGAGAAAGATAGGGAAAATAGGAAAGAGGGAGAGAGGACAGTTTGTGAGAGGGATGCAGAGCGCCAGTGTGAAATGGAGAGCTTGAGAGAGAAATAGAGAAAGTGAACGAGAGAGAGAGAGCGAATGAGAGAGAAATAGAGAAAGAAAAGCAAGAAAGTGAAAGCAAGACTCACTCAGAAAATAAGGAAAGAGCATACATGGAAAAGTGATATCACCCTAGCTAGTTTTTTCATTGGATTTTGGAGCGAGGAAAGCGGATGAGAATCCATGGGGAAATTGCCGAAGGCGGAAGAAAACGCGTCAGACTTGTTCGTGTTGATAGGAAAAGAAAGGTCAGTCAGTCAGTTTGCCTCAGCCTCTATACACTTACTTTCTTTCAGGAATAAGAGAGAAACTTGGAATAAGCCAGAAGAGCGATAGAAAATGAAAGCATGAGAAAGTTGGATTTCCTCTATCTTTCTCTCCGTCTCTCTATTCCCAGCCATCATCAAGATCATGGATACATTGACGAGCATTTCTCAACTATTCCACACTTTCAGTTCCCTTTTTCCGAGATTTTTCTGCATTGAATTCCGATTCTAGTGTACTATGCATTGACTAACTTGTAGGATAGAGAAAGGAATGAAAGCAAGTGTGAGAGAAGGGAGATAGGAAAAAATGTCCGATCGAAATCACCAAAAATCGGTGTAAGGTCGCATAAAAAACTCTCTGTCCGATTCCATACATCATTGGGCTGGAAAATTTTCTCGTGGGAAGGACACATGGCTGAATAAACATTATTCATGAGCACAAGTATACACTGCAAAAGCAATCATTGTCTTCCGGAAGGTCCACACTTTCAGGTAAATGTGACAAAGGGAGCAGCGTTTAATCAGCCGCAAGTAAGTTAATGACCAAGAATAACAAATCCGGGAAATCCGAATGCTGAAATTGATATCATATTGTGAATATTACAAAATTAATTAAAATAGTAAATATTCCGCTAAAATTTTAAAATTGTAAATTCTGAAAAATAAATTAAAACTGTAAATATTCAAAATATTAATTAAAATAGGCAATATAAAAAATTTAATCAAGAACGAGAATATTAAAAGCATTAATTTAAAACAGGGTACTAAAAATATTAATTAAAATCAAGAATATTAAAATAACAAATTAAAACACTAACCACCCCCGATAATAAAAAGTAAATTCCGCCCCGAATATCCCAAGGAATAAATAAGCCAACGAGAGATTCCCCGGTGGAATCGGATGAAATCCGTCGATAAGTACAGCAATAACGGGAAGGAGATCCGAAAATTAACCCCTCCACGGGCAACTACAGGATGAAGCCAAGTGTGATGATATGAATGGATCAGAACAGTATACCTACGAGCATTAATCCTACTTCAAAGTAATTCATTTCCACATGAGCTCCCGGGACATATGGAATTACCCATGAAGAAGACAAGTTGAAAGCCAATGCAAAAAATAGATTCTCGTCTCAACCGCGTGCAAAATTCTAGGCTTAAAACTTGCAATAATTGCCAGATTGCATTTTCAACCTCTTGCATTTGTGTACATAATCATATTTATGTAGATAAATGTATTTAATCTGTAGAAACTAGTGAACTCCAAATGTACAAAAAATATCTATGTAGGTTTGGAGCTGCAGTTATTAACGGTGAAAGAACATTCAAATTTTTTTACCACACACTAGTTTTGTGATCAAGAAGACGTAATAGTTTTTAAAGTCATTTTACGTGAATTGCAATTCATTAATACAGTGCAAAAAAGTGTGAATATGGAAATTCCCTTTTAATTCCAAATTTTAACAAAAATATTTAAGTTTTAAAACAATTTTAGCATAAGAAAATTTCGAAAAATTTAAAAATGAATGAAAAGAAAATTTAGAATTGCTAATGTTGATTACATCTAGAAAAATACAGAATGAATGCAAAATACTTTAAAATATGTGTAAAAATAATTTAAGGTTGACGACTCCGTGTCAGAGACTTTCCCGCCAAAACAAGCTAAAACATAAATTGTTTACCCACACTGCACCCACCTTTGTGCATAATAATAGCCAAGTGAGTTTGCAAGTGTGGTAAAAGCACTTTACACAAAAATAAAACAGCGTCATAAACACAGCAAGGTTCAAGGAAAGGAAAACCTGTGTTGTGGCGGAAGATATTGTAGGAAGCCTCGCCGTACGTTTCCGCATCTCTGCTTTCTGATTGCGACCCCCAGACCATCAAGTGTACGCGGGCTTTTAAGGCTAATAAACGACACAGCGGTTGATGGAAAGTACATTACTGTTTGAAAATATGCTCCTCCTAGAGAACGAAACGAGCAAGTAGTACATGGGACAATGAAAAAGATACTAATCTGGAGCACAAGTATAGCTATAAATATAATTATGTATACCGGCGTATAACAATTATTAACCTCATAAACTACCTTGATACGACCGAGGTGCAGGAAGCTTTTAGATACGCCATCCTGTACTGCGTATTTATGTAACATATATTGTCTACATGCGTACATCTAAATTCTTACAGACATACAGAATTTCGAGTAGTTCCACCAAATGTATATGTATTACGAAACCGCAATAAGGCTTATAAACCTACATGTAGGTATGCAAACTTTAAATTTCAAATATTCCATATCCATGCCTAATTCACCCTTGATATTTATACTAAATTCTAGTAGTATACTCATACAGAATTCTACCATTATAACTACACAAAATTCTAGCATTTTATAATTACAAAGTTCTAGAACGCAATCTTTATATTTTCTAAGGATCCATAAGGATGCAGAATTGACGTTAGCATTATAGCACAGCATTCAAGGCCTGAGGATTGGAATATAAGCACATGCATATGTATCATACGAAAAAACTGCCAGCCCGGCCGTGTACCTTAAAACAGCAAGTCCTGCATATGTGGAACAAAGTAACGAGAGGGAGTTATAATGGGAAAGGATGGGGGAGGGGAAATAATTTTGAGAACTTACATCTATGTACACACGCATTACACAGTGAAAGATGAGATCAAAGATTTTCAAGCATTTTTGACATGAAAGCAACAGTTTCTACGTGTACATACCACTGAAGTCAGCAGTCCTGTATAATAAGTTGTGACTTGTATAGGCAGGAATAAGCTCCGCTGATGCTACAGGTATTGATGGGGACCGGCAGGGAATTTTAAAGCCGATTTTAAGTGGTGAATATGTAGAGCGCATACACTTGTATACTACACTGACTTCTGTTAATGACCGAGGAAGCTTCTGAATATACTAATGCGTATGCAAATACTAACGCTTATATAAATGCTGAAGCTTCCATAAATATTCAGGCTCCTACAAACACTCAGCCCCCTTCACTACTATATAATTACCCATGTGTACTTGTTACCTTGCAAGTACATAATACAGAAATACTTGGAGATACTTAAAGGAAGGGTTGTGGGTCCTAGGCCCCAACTCTGTGATAAAAGGATGAAAAGAAGAAAAATGTTTGTGTAATTTAATGTGAAATACATCAAGGTAGCCAATCTACTTTGTCTGTTTCCTTCACTGCGGCTAATGTGATTTGTTCAGTTCATTCCACAAAGTAATCACAGAGTTCTTCTAAGAAGACTTAGGTGAATGTTACATTGCTGTTAACAAATGACTGCATGTTCTCAGCTTCTATAAAACCTTTAAAGACCTATTTCACGGCGGAGCTCATTCCTACTTTCTCCAGCAGCCTTCCACATACTCCACACCACGTCAGCCGCAGCAAATACTAAAGGGGATGCTACATACCACTATATATTGCAAGCATAAAGAAAATAGTACTTTTTATTTTATATTATACATACTACAAACATACATGTACATACTCAGTGCATAATTACTCAATACCTACATATACATACTCAATACTTACATGTGCATTCTCAGTACCTATACATATATGTATTCATACTCAATACTTACATGCATATTGCATATTCTACGGATAGATCTGTCATCCCTTTTATCACTGTACACACCATGTATTTGCACTACACATATTGTCAGAACATAACTTTATTAGCACTACATCGTCCTATGTATATCATATTACATTTAATAATAAGCGATGTATGTACGCTGAAGTTTTTTTTAGACTTGTTTATCCTGTCAAGTGCTTCAGCTTTCTTCCTGCTCAAGCATTCCAAATGCACTCACACGAACTCAAATATCATATGTAAAGGATCAGAAAGTACCCAATTCATATTCCACGAGTGGAGAGTCTTTTACAAAGTAGGACTAAAACATCTAAAATCAGCAAGTACTACAATAATTGTAGTACAATGATTCGTTATTGTGAATAATAATTATTGTTGTTCACCATAACGAATTTATTGATTCCTACGTTATGGAAATAGTTCAGTCGATTTTGGTACATTTTGTCACTGTCAGAATATGAATTGAGTACTTTGTGATTCTTCACCAAGGAAATCTATAGTAAAGACATTAAATTGTAATTTTTAGAGTAAGTATACATACATTTAGTATGAGGTTACTTATCAAAGATACTTTCTTATGCTTATATTATACCTTTCCTTGGTACATATTTGCTTGTAGATACAAGCATGATTAGCGAAGATGCAATCACTGACATACGTGATTACATATTTCAGCTATCTACATTCTATTAAATACGTGATTACATAAGTTTTGGATCTATAGAATTCATAGATGCATGATTACGTATTGCACATACGATCATGTAGTTATGGTAGTCTACTATATCTACAAGCTCATCAACTTGAGAACTTACATCTATGTACACAAGCTTGGTATAGCTGTAGATACACAAAGATAAGCAAAAGGAATAGATACACAGTCGCATCGGTGTTCTCAAAGCGAAGGGTCTTATTAGCGTAACAAGTCCGGGTCTCGTAAGTAAATACAGCGGGCAGGGTCCGGGATGAAAGCGTTAAGGCAAACTAGCTTATATACGGGAATCACATTAGAAGACATTCATGAATGCAAAATTAGGTGAGAGGTAAAATAGAAGTCTTGTAGTCACACACACTTCCTTATAAGAGATAGAAAGTGTGTGTGTGTGTGTGGTTGGAAGTTTTCAAGTTTCACTCCGGTCGTCTTCCCTAATGCACCCTGACTCTTCAGCTGAATTGAACTGACTCTACTTATAGTCATTTACTGAACCGTACGTGTAGTCTTTATATACCAAACAGGACTTACTTTACCACGGCGCTGTACATATTCTATTACTGAAATGAACTTACATACTTAACTACGACCCTAAACACATTCAACCACTGAACTGAACATGTTGAACTACTAAACTGACAGTGCATATTTACCTCCAAGACTGATACTGAAAGTATTCAACTAGTGGGAATATCTTCTAAGCTGTATCGTACATAAGGAAAGAAACCGGGAGCAATTATCTCCGCCAGGATTTATACAGACACTATGTACAAAATTAAGTTGGTCTACTTGATATACCTGGAGTTATCCGGAAGGCGACACGCGTAGCGTTAGGACTTGCTCCACAGAGCTCCCTTGCGTTGCGTAACTTGAGTCGGAGAGCTAACCTAATTAAGATGAATCAAACAAAGTCCGGTTTTCTCCCAGCACAAAACTTGTTCCGTTTGGATCGAATCAACCATTGAAATTACTCCTCCTCCTTTCTCCTCTTTTTACACACAAACCAATACCCTAACTTTGCCATTTTATACTCGCCAGATTGATGAGCTGATTTCCTTGAACGGGAGAAACAAGATTAGAGCGTAATGTGAGTCAACTTGACTTTTATTTTTACGAACCTCAAATCTCTCCCGCCAAATCAAGTAACATACATACACGAACGTATATATTAGTATTATGACATTTCCTTAACGAAGCTTACTTTTCAAATTACTCCCGACTTACTCAATCACTGTAACTAACACACACTCAAGTCAGGAAGAAACTCCCCTTGCCACAAATACTACCATCCTTCTTTTCCCAATGAACCTCCACATCCCTTTCTTCATCACCAAAATATAGACATAGAAAAAACTGTATTCCCAATAAGCATGAAATATATACACTCAATATAAGTGAACGCAATATAGGCCTGTTAAATATAAGAATATAGCTTTGTATTACATATTGGACAAAAAATGGTCCTGACCTAGTATCTCCGTAAATAGTTCGAGACACTATAAAAGTACAGAACCATCAATTCATTTCTGACTTTCCACATCTCCGTATCTTTGATTTATCTTGCTACTCCGGAAGAATTAAATTACAGGGATTTGTCTGATAAAGTATCTTTGTATATAAATTATACTTTCTTTTTGTTTATTTAATAAAAACTTTGCAATGTGATTTGCAAAAATAAATAAGTATATTAATTAAGTGAATAAGCGCAATGAAATAAATTCAATTAATGTATGTAATTAAATATTTCAATAAATTAAATGCATTAATTTCATTGAAGAAACATATTAACTTAATTAACTAGCTAATGAAGTAAATTCTTAAAATAAAATAACTATAATTAATAATAAAATTATAGTAAAGATGCTTGTTTTGCCTTCCAATCATAAATAAATTATATTTAAACGGATAATGATAACTTTATTTAATTTGTGAATCTCCCACTTACTACAGCAGAATTCCATAACAGATTGTCTTAAAATATTCAAATTCAACTCCCCCCGAGATTATTAAATTGTTGTAGCGACGCGGCAAAACCACCAACGCTCCTTCCCAAAGTCACAGAGATGAAAAATAACGAGAAGAGCAAAAGGGTCCTAAAATGAAGACGCAAGGTTAAGCGCTATGGGAAGATATGTCGGAGACAAACCAACATATAGCTTTCACTCAGCCACTAATCCATCCAGCCTTTTTACGAAATTAGGCTTTACGAGTCCCTTATTCGTCGTTATATGGTCGCAAGGCTAAAACCTTAGATTAACTCTTATCATTCCTTACATTCCCTTATAGTCCTTACACACTCTTACATATATATAATTTCCATGCAGTACACTCTCCATACCTACATACATAATGTCCTTTCTGCTATATTCTCATTTTCTTCTTCTGCTCAATTCACATGTCCTCTCTCTATCTCAGAGTGAGACCAAAATAACCACAAAAGATTTCGGCTGAAGGCTTAGTATCTTAGCAATTTCAATAATTCTATCTGTAGAACGACAAAGCGCTGGGAGTTTTATCTTCCAAGCAATACTCAGCAAAACTTTACAAGATTGGTTGTTACAAAAATTCTAAAAACGATTTATGCTTTATCCTTCAAAAGTTTGTATTTGTATTAACAAAGTTGCAATTCTTTACATAAAAATGTAAATAAATTATTTTATCCAAAATAAATATTTGCAATTTTAATCAAAATTAATTTAGTGTTTTTTGTAATTAAACATTTGCCTCTTTAACAAAAATTAATTTATTGCAAATCATTAAATATAATAATTTTAAAAGTTTAACTGTTTATTAAAATTATCAATACAAAATAATTTAATTCTAATTAAAATTTATTTTCGCATCCAAATAAATTTAAAATTTTCCAAACGCTGTACCAGAATCGGCTGTGAAGTTTAAAAACTAATCGCCTAAAAGCCCGTCCCAGGAAATGCTTTTGGGTGGGTTGTTTAAAAATGGGACACGTTATCAAGCACAGGAGGAAATACAAGGTTGGCAAATCCTCCTGCTTCCTAAAATCGCAAATGAAAGATTAAAAAGCCCTGGAAAGGAAAGTTATTGTCTTTGATGGAGGAGATACAAGTTATCATTTGGAAGCAGGCCGTCAGTGTGGGAGTGCATTTTAGCTAGTAGACAAGCAGGGCCAGGGAAAGTGTAGATGTGTACAATCTTGCAAAAGGAAAAGGCAGGGGAGACTGTGAAAGAGTTGCACAATGCATGTACAACTATACACTACGTATGTATATGGTAAGGGGCAACTGCTCCGGCGGTGTAAAAGAGGCGCGAGGGGAAGGAAAGGAAAACGACGAAAGGAGATGAAGTCCAAAGCTGAAGGGATCAAGGATCCTTAGGATTCCCTAAGCTGCAAACCCTGTTTGTTATCACTAACGGAAGAGCGAAAACGTCTTCTAATGCTTTCAAGAAGATATAATCTGCCACGAGGCAAAATCCCTCTTACAATCAAATTACATTTTGCTGAAACCACAATGGTATTCTTTTTATACCCGTACTTTGTATACATTCTACCAGTAGGTCGCTCCGTCTATAAGTAAGTAGCTTTGTGTGTATGCAAGCAACTCTAAGCGTGTGTGCGGAGGTGAGGCAGATATGAATTGGTTTATACGAAAATAGGACGACGAAGGAATCAAGGAAGCTAAAAAAAAGCAGAGCTTTCTCTCACTGTGTCACTATCTCCTTCGAGCTTTTACATACTCCCACCCTACGCATTACTGCTTGCATAATGGTTATACTATAGGACCAGTAACACCATTACTCTCATAACAAAGCAATCCAAAGTCTTAGACCTTGGCTGCAAGGTTTAGTTTAAACAGCTCCGGACTTGAAATTGCAATATCTCCCTATACGATGATGCCCAACAGTCCTTTGCATAACTTGAACTGAATAAGACTATGATGGTAATTTGTAATCTTATATGTTCCCAGAGAGTATTATTACTATGTTACATCTTCCCATCGGCCGATGCACAAAAACCCTCTTGTTACTTACAAACCTCTACGAAATTCTCGTCTCAAAAGTACTAAATTCTCTACTTGAACCTACTTTTATACCATGTGCTTTCCCCTTATGTACGGATCAAAAGCTTTTAGTACGACCAAATTGTTCTATAGAAAATTCACTCCTTACGCACACAATTCTCATCTAAAGTACAAAATCCTATTCCAATATATGTACAATATACTCGTAACATATGACATGATCTTCCCCTAACATCCAACACTATCTTGTAAGGTCCAAGATCCCAAATTAACTCTTCATGTAACTACAACATCATCTTCTTCCTTAAAAATGATCCTGATTCGTAATCCTTCCAGCCTCCCAAGCCTCCCAGCCAGTCAACTGGACAAGCTAATCGGAAAAACGCTGGATCTAAGGTGCAGAGAAGTACTGAACATGGAACTTCCAGTAACGGAATACAGATAGCTTCTGCCGATATAAATGTACATGTGTCTACTGATAAGCAAGTTGTCAGTCCGAGGATAAGAAGAAATGATTCTGATAATTCAATTAAATTCATATTATTTGCCTCGAAGCAGTTCAAATCCATTCTCCTCCAATATTCATGGGAGCTCATTCGGAAATTTACACCGTTCCTTTTCCCACGACAGGTATGTGTAGAAGTACATAAATGTAGAACAAAGCAGAGTCATTGCGTAGAGTAGATTCGTATAATTATATATGAATCTACTCAGTAGTTCAAAATTTGTATGTGCATATATACAGTAGCAGAATGTATAGCACATTTGTGTGTATGTCAGATCCGGCTAATAAGGACTACTAAGGAATAAGGAAGAAGTTCCTTTTAATAAAAACTGTGTTTTTGCTAATACGAATCGGCCCATATTTTGCCAGAACTCGGTTTATAGGGATATAATCATCGACCTAATAATAAATTCTTGTATTTATACCACACTCTAAGAACTTGCTCGATTTTCGTGGAATTCTGAGAAAATCTGTATGATAAGCTTATGTGGAAATGCTATGTGAAGTTACATTTATGTTACGTAAAAGCAAACGGTGAATATGAGGAATTGATAAGGAGATCTAATTGCGACCAAGCGGACGTTATTGTATAAAAATGGATAGTAAAATACTCCAGCGAAAGTTTAATCACAGAATGTCCTAATATATCAGTAGTATAGACTGCAAACCTTTCGCCTGCCAACAACAATACTTATCTCTTGGTTGAAATGGAGCTCTAATTGAATTCTTCAAGACTACAAGTTACAAATGATAATGATAGATTACAGCCAAATTCGTGCGTCGGATCCCGCGCGAGGCTTTGTGAGAAACCTAAGGTTTCTTTGAGCGAGCCCAGCTTTTCTCCATTCCCATGCTATTAATAACATATGCAGTCTACAGATCCAAATTCTTTTGATACGGATCTCAATTCAGTATTTCTCTTCTCAAAACTTTTATCAATAGAAAAGCAAACTGTTATTTGTTGTTGCAGCACAATTATTCCCTTTCCATATGCCCGTCAATTTGATTTTCAAAGATTTTTTGATGGGGAAAAATAGAATTTCAGCGAGGAAGGGAGATAAAAACACACAGAAGCAGTAACTTCAACGACTATCAAGGGAGAGAGAAAGAAAGCGAGAGGAGAAGAGCCGAAGGAGCAATCAATACAAGTTAGGAGATTAAACAGCAAACAAGCGTCATTGTGACTGGGGATATACGATTGCAAAAGTATAGACCCTGCTTTCCTGGTGACAAAAGTAATAGGAGTAAATGGCTAGAAAAAAGTGAATTGCCACGGGATAGGAATAAATGATAAGAGAAAGACGCAACTGTTGAAGAAAGAGCAACAACAAATAAGTATATTTCTTCTCCTATACGTATGCTTTTATATGTACGCATTCTATTTTTCTATATGTACATGTACCAATTTGGTAGCTTATATGGATAAGTGTACATGTATTAGTATATACGAATATACTCATTCACATGACATGTCTTCTGAACGTTTATTTACGTGCATGTACTTATATGTATATACATGCATACAACTTCTTGGACTAAAAGTGATGGCTTAAATTTCCCGAACTCCTTTACAACCTCTAAAACGCGTGGGTAGTAGTAGCTCTGGGCAAAATGTTTGGTCAAATATATGTAGCTAAGAGGTGTATGCTCATGTGAGATGTAACATCCTAATCGCATTGTAAGTAATATTAAACTGTTGACAAAGGCTTAGATTACACCAGTGTCCGTGTTTCCTATATACAACACACATAAAGCTCGCCTTTTACACCCTCCAACGTATGTTCTCTCTGTTTTGCTATCTAACACGGTATGCTGGTTGTATAATACATGTTCTTTGTACCTACAATTAAGCTAGTTGAAGTATAAAATGTATCTGATTTTGTATAAGAATGTTCTATACATACTATAGTGTGATTCAATAGTATTACAGTTTAAACATGTATGTATCTACAAAAATCGTATTGGATGCTTTGCGTAAAGTAGTAGTATCATATTCTGTACAAAAAAGCATCAAAGTCGGTGTATAAAATAGCGTCTAATTCGGCACATAAGTAGTGCTTTAGTATATAAATTGTTTCTGATTTATTCACAGTACATAACGTGTATAGGGTTGTGTGTATAAATCGTATGCACGGGAATTCGCTTTGAGTTTTGGGCACAGTGTAAAACATATACTGGGAGTACACAAGAGAAGTGGCCGACAAAAGAGTCTCGGTACTCATCTGGGCTAACTGGACCTGAGCTTTGTGCATTTAGTCAACTATTGGTACGGCGGCATAACAAATGTTACAGTGCAGTTGGCAGTACTTAACGCAACTCTGTGCATCTCACGGATCATTCGCAAGTCCCAGCAAATAGCAGCACACATATAACGATACAAACATGTGCATACATATACATATAGTAGAATGTAGTTATATGTACATACATTTGAAATATATATATATATATAAGTATACAGTTCATATGGTTCATCGTCAAGTTTATTTACTCGCACGGACTAGAAGTATGTGAACCCGCGTAGAGGGTTGTTTGTTGGGGGGATATATGTACATACCTCGAATCGATTATAAGAATGTAGTGATAGTGATGGATGAAGAGTTCGCAACTAAAATCATTACGATCCAGCAATACGATCAATTCTTTTTTGGCTCCTCATATGCTCTTATAAGCACAGTATATAATGTTATACCTTTTATAGAGTCATAGAGAGAATGGGAGAATATATAAGACTATATACTGTTGTTTCTATTATGTTCGTTAGTGTATATGCCAATGCCTGGAACTACTGGTCTATGGTTTATACTCACTTCCCATAAAACCAAGTAAACAGCTCTGGTTTACAAAGGGTTCGATCTGGAACGAACATTTCCCATCCCACCTCCTGCTTGTTTCTCCGTCTATATTCTCACCCACCAAGCTGTTATAGAGTTGGAGTAATGGGTGAAAACACTAGTTTTATTCTTCAACCTTCCAGCTTCTCAGTGTAGAAGAGTATAAACTCGTCGTTTCCCATGTATGTACACTAACCCTAAATACAAAACATATGTACGGACTAACCTTCCATGGACATGTTCGCTAACCTAGTAGCTTTTGCAATTTTACGCTAACCTTCCCGTTTGAAAATTTACAGTAACCTTATACTAGCTCGACAATGTATCTACAGTAACCCCTTAGCTTGAAGGCTTACACTTTCATAGCTTGAAAATGTATCTAACCAACTTCCCGGCTTGATAATTTACACTAACATTATATGAAGATTTCAACTAACCTAATAGCTTTGAAAATATACACTCTTCTCATAGCCTGCGAACAACTGACCCCTCGGCTTCTAGGAAAAAAGTGGCATTTATGTAAGTAGTAGCAAGTAACTCAGAAATCGGAACGAAGTCACCATTTTCGCTGCATTTATAACATTATGACAATAACAAGTGGGATTGTATGGTTATATAACCCATTTCAATGCCTGCTGATCCACAATCCAGAGACTCTACTACTAGTTTATGGTTTTTTAGCTGGCTTCACCGTATACACACAACTATTTGGGACTTGCAGTTGGCACACACCAAGCACCCCGACGGTCGATCTATGTAGAGTTAGGAATTTCTTGTAATCCTCTACATCAATGCCATTGATTGATTGCTTCAACTTAAGTTGCTCGTTAGGAGCAGCATATGTGCCGGATAAAACTATCATCAAATTTTTGCTCCGTCAAACCTCCTCTATTTATGTAGTAACTTGTAATACCCGAAAGTTGTAACTGCATATGTTCCCAAGTATTTTATGTATGTTACACATCCGCCACTGTAGTAGTCCCATTTCATTTGTTCTTCTAGGAGTTGCATAATGGAGCTACATATGTGAAAGTATAAGCATTATACTGTGTGAACTACATACTGATAATAAGGTATAAACCAAATGTATACAAGTACATTGGTGCTTGTAAAAGAAGTAAACTACCCCACAGGAAAGGACAGGAAAGTCCTAGTACTGCCAGTCGTGTACGCAAAAAAAATCTGTCTTCGAAAATCATGTGAAGTAACTCAAGCGGAAAAATTACTCACTCACACGAAAAATCCGTAAAAATATCAACTTTACTTTATTTATGTCATCAGCAAAAGGTATAACGGAGCTATGTACGTGCGTGTATCTCTTGTTTGGATCATATCTCGGTGGACTCTACATGAGAATATGCTCTAGAAATTTACAAGAAGCTCCATGGAGCTACACAAAAACCAATTGTTATCAAGACAAACGTATTCTGTCTGATGTACATCTTGATACAGAATTATGACGCTACATTTTCTCCCAAGTCCTCATATAGTTTACAGATTAACTCTTGTTATGAGATAAAGACAGATACGTGGAATTCACAACGCACACATGAGGTTACGCATTGTCAAAATACAAATGAAACATGGCAGTCATGGTGCATACGGAACTCTACAAGATCAAAGTACTCATGTATATAAATGCACAAAATGTGCAGGTTTACATACTGTATAAAATATACATGGGATTTCAAGTCTGAAAATGAAACTTCACATGCGATGGTACATATCAGGGAATTTATAACACAACTACACATTACTTATCAAATTTAATATAATGAAAGTCCCTATATAAAAAATCTAACATAGTGACAGTAGATACAAGCAAAGTTGGACATAGTGAATGTACACGAACTTCAACAGAGAGGCGGTACATGCAGTAGCAAATATCAACATATCCAATAAGTTGTATTGGACATTAAATGCTTTTGGACATATGAAATTTTAGATTGCGACAGTGTATAATGTCACTATTGTACGTCGCATGGGTCTCCTACACATTGATAAACAGATAAGCGTAATCCCGTTGTGCAACACATAAAGTTACGAGCGCAATATACATACAGGAATATACGCATTTGTAAGGATGATACGGAGTATAATTTAATATAAATTATATGAGTTGTGTATACAAAAAATATAATCAGAGAGACAAAGGAGTACATAAAGAGAGAAGGATGGTGAGGGAGCCTAGTGGCAAGTTCCCATCACAAACCCCGAAAGGAATCCATAGATACTCTTAATTTTATTACGAGTGTTACTAAACATTACGATCGTTTGTTTGCTTCAGTACATAACATAGCTCTTCATTTTCTCAAGTTGTTTTTATTGCTAGCAGGATTACAGTTTAGAAAACATTACTTCACTGGAGAAACTACTGGAATGAACCCATGTTGCGATGCGGAGGGAGAGAGAGCGTCAGCTTGTTCCCCAGAATGTTTCTCAGAATTATCGGAACATTAAGCACTTCTAAAGAACGGCATTTTATTCGCCTTCATCGTATTTTTATCTGCCTTCTAAGAGAACCAGGAACTAGATTAAATTGGATCGATCAGTGAGTGTAGTGTAAATTCAAGGAAATTTATGGCATTGAAAATTTAGGTGACTTGAGTTCAAGAAGAATGAGATGGGGACAGGCATGGCAGGCTTAAAAGAAAAACACATGCAAGAGGAAGCCTAACCTAACCATGCTATAGAGGAAGCTACCAAGGAGAAGAGCCAGAGAGAGGAGGGGGAAATAGTAGGAGAACCGGGGAAAATAACGAGCCAGTCTTTTAAATGGAAAAGTCTCGAGTCTTTAACTTGGATAACTGACAGGACGTGTTCATTGAAGAGGAAATCAGGAGGTTTCTACCAAAAAAAGAGAGAACTAAATACTTACGTATTTCACAAAACTTGTTCTCTTTGTTCTCTGTCTTTCGGCAGCGAAGAAATGCATGTCTTTAAGCATTTACAAAAAGGGATACATACCACACACACTCCCTTCCTTGTGTACTCACTCACCCACAAGAACATGGACAGACACGTTGGGAGCTCAAAATGACATTTCCCTACTCCCTTACAAAATATTATATAGGAATACTCCAGCACAAAATATTATACATATAGGAATACTCCAGGACAAGACATTATACATATAGGAATACCCCAGGACAAGGTATTATACATACAGGAATACTCCAGTACAAAATATTATATAGTGCGGAGAAAACTTATGATAACGAGAGCGAAATGCAATAAAGATAACTTCCTGCTCATGTGTTGTTCCCTCAGCTGAAAAGTAGCGAGAGGGAACACAGAGCACTATAAAATGTTTTCAAAAAGTCATATATTCCAGCAAGAAGTCACATCTTGCACACGGCAGATAATAAATTAATAGAGTATTCAAGACTACTGTGAATTAACTGGAAACGGAGTTTACGAGTAATAAAGGACAGAGAAAAAGCAAAAGAATGTACACAGCGACAGAAACCCAAATTCATTTTCACCTTTTGGCACAATTTTCCTACACCAAAAATAATTGAAATTCAAAGTGTACACTGCTAGCTTTCCCGTAGAATCCCGCCATGCAACTGTCCGTGAGTTTTCTGTAGTAGAACTACTACAAGTAAATTGCATATAGTTCAACTATTGTAACTTTAGATAAATTGTATAAACTTAAACTATAGCTATAAGGCAGTGTATACGGAATATGTACAGTACAGTCGCTATATGTGTATAAGTACAGTAGTTGTGAAAAGTAAGATGCCAGAAATGTGGAAATGAGAAACTATTGTCACAGATGTGACTGTAAATATAGCTTCTGTCGGGAATGAATAATAGACGGAATTCAAGACAGTTACTCACAGCTTCTATCACGAATTTAATTGTATGCACTGAACGTGTTTTCTATAAGGTTGACTTTGTTAAGTAACAGTATATGTCAACATATAGTTTTATATTATATTAGCATGTTTGTATATTTACTGCATGCTAATATATACATACATGAATGTATCTATACGCTTATAGTTCATATGCTTATGGTATTATTGGAGCATTTGCTGCTCCTATTTTCAAAATTTAAAACTTACTACACTTTACTAAAGATAACTTATAGATATACGAGTTATACTTGCACCTATAACATAAGTAAATTTTACTTAACAGAAAGAGAATTGGGGACTTTGCTATAGAAAGGACTAGATGTGGGGTTCAACTTTTTTCTCGTGTGCTTTAAACGTTTCCTTTCTTTGCTCGCTCTTTCTCCCACTGTCTCCACACTCTGTTTCCATCAGCCGATGCAACCGAATTCATTCATGCCTGATTTCTATATAGTTGTCTATAAAGTGTCTATTATAGTCAGGTTATAAGAAAGGGGTTTCATAAGATGGAGTTCTTTCTAAGCGAGTACAGTATTATAGATAGAGTATTATAGACAGGAGGAACCTCCTGGAAATGTAGTAATTGTAGTAAGGTAGTAGAGTGAAAGAGTGTAAAATAATGAATTGAAAGTTGAATGAAAGGGAATGAATGGATGGCAAGTAGGAATGAGGGGAAATAGCGGATGCAATTTTGAGGCAAACTCGATTAGAAATTAAAGTCGGAAATGAGGAGTGGAGAGAGTGGAAAACGTCAGGCTGATAGATTGAATTGATTACCCTCGTCGCCTCCGCCTTGTCTCAGTCACACTTGCTTACTCTAACGTATATTTTATAGAGTCACACCATTGCACAAGTCCCTATCAAATCCCCTCATTGTCTTTATAACCTTCCACTCTAGAGACTACAGACGGTCGGAGAAAATCGGAACTAAAGCACCTCATGTTTAGTCTACATAATTACCTGTCTTTTCATGAGCCTCTCTCATATATAAGGCTACTACCCTCGGGTCGCTCTCTATTTATTTCCTAATCAAATCAATTTCATTCTCATTTCTTTCTCCTTCTCCTCCCCATTTTGTCCCCGCCTCAAACCAACATTTACCTTAAATCCAGATCCACAAGCCCCAGCTAATACCTCAATTGTCATTACTTCCAACCCAAATGTCACCAGATTGATACTGTTCCAAATGATACCCATACTTTTTTAAACATGTACTTGAACACACATGAACATATGCGGTTGTTTTTTATAAGTGTTATCTAACAGCAAACTTCTTATACACGGATCTGAAAATGTAAGTAAAATTTAAACTAATATCAAAATATTAGAAATACATACATATCTTAAAGTACCAATTGCTATCCCTTTAACATAGCAATTGGTACTTTAAGATCCTTCGCCGACGATATGTAACAATATGATACAAAATATTACAAAACGCAACAAATTGCTACAACATCATGTGCCAACTACAAAATGTTTTTCAAAATTAATACCCAATAAATAAACAAAGTAATGAGCTACACAGTAATGCGGTCGATTCAGCTATCGATGATATTCCTAAAAAGAAAGCATTCAGGCGTCCAAGCAGAAGCCAACTTTCTCGCCTGGAGACTCACACACGTTTCCTACAACTGCTATTGTTCCGTAGTATCTTTGCTTCCGGGAGAGAAGATTCTAGTAAACAGCAATATCTATAATGGAATGGAACTCATGACCTCGGCAGCAATATACAGGATAGTAATAGTTATATAGTGCAGTTCAAACAAAATTAAGATGCATTAAGTTGGTAAAATGGGCGAAAAAAAATTTATTCTACACCCAGTTTGGAAGAAGAAGCTGAACAAGTAATCACAAAGCATTCCTGGTCATGTAATTAATCAAAATAATGCCTTCACCACAAGAAAACCAGTCAAAGCTTACATACTTAGACAAACACTTGTGTTCCTGTTGGTGGCTGATAAGCGACTCAGACGGGTGTCATAGTTATAGCCATTTCCAAGTTTACTTCAGTTGTTGTATTTCTGCCAATTTTAGCTTGGCAGTGGTGACTTGTATAGTATATATGTATTCGTAACACGCAGAGAAAAATGTGAAGTATACATATACGGAAGAGGTTCTCTTGAAGTTGATAGAAGACGCTTGTGCTGTCCCTGAAAAACTATATCATTCATGATTGTGTGTAAAGAGGAATAAAGTTCTTGATGGTGAATTTTGCCATGGCTCTTGCTACGCTATAAGTACGACGGAGGAAAATTGATGAGATGGTTTCAGTGTATCAGAGGCGTAAAATTTAGCAGATGGGTAATTGTTCGTTTCCGGTAGTCTGACTCCGAAAAAAATATTGCTAATGAAATTCCACTCGACATCGCTGAATGATCTCTGAAGTAAAATTCTCGCACAACGAGAACGCTCTCTGACTCTAATGTATAACTTCAAGTAGCAAAACTATTTCGGATGTTTTGTCACCTTGGGTGAGCAGTTCGGTATAAACACACAGGTCCTATTGGATTGATACAAGTGGAGCGCACGTGATTAGTTGTAGTGATTACAGCGTCCAATCTGTATGTGTATCACGGGAAATCCGGGAGAGGAGAATGACATGGCGCTGTCATTAACACGCCAAAGCTTATTAAGTATGTACCTCTTTAAATTTCCAGGATGATGGAAATCAGTAAGCCCGAGTGAATTCATTAGTCTAGAATATTAGGAAAATATATTAGACTTGGAAAGTTAGATTGTATCACTGATAACTACCTGATGCACACATAAATGCTACTTCCCCAGGCCGAATTCAACATGTCTACAAATGACAAGCTTGCATACGTCATTACACATAAAAGTTCAGGATACACGCCGCGTGTGCAAGATATCTATGGATATAAAACAGACCCAGAATATATCATACATTTTATACCAAACATGTGTGATAAAAATATTCGGATTCAACACATAAAATGCCAGATTGGAACAAATAACCTCTACAAAGGCTGTAGAAAATATAGTATGATCATGTTTTTGCAAAAGCACACCAAAATTGGTGAAAATCTTACGCTTGACCTGAATTTTCCCTTTCATTTCAAGTTTTCACTTACACCATCAATAGCAGCGAGCATGAATAATTCCGCCGAAAGCCGTGTCAAAAACAAGCTAGTTACATCTTACTCGTTTTAATATTGAAATTCCTTCAGGATACAATTACGCAGAAAACAAAGCTTTTGAATTATAAGGATGCTCCACTTTTGCACTGAATCGAATTCATTGTACCCAAGTGGGATTATAGATTCCAAGTATACTTCCAGTATCATTATGCAACAAGGGAAACTTCCAGCAATATGGCATTAGTGTTTTCATATATTCCACCTAAAAAAATTCATGGAAACATCATATAAGGGTCCTAGAAGGATTGCTTTTTTATTTATTGATGCAAATGCGTCGTAGATATTTTTTCGGGATAGTTAGAAAACAACTACCTAAGCACTTCCCCAACTATTGATTATAGCCTTCAACGGATTCGCTGATCAAGATGTGAACAATGATCGAACATATATTCACAAATACACAAATGCCAAAGGTTGTACTTTACCTTGAACACACCACAGCTGTTGTCCTCACTATACCCCAAATGTAGCAAACAATACATGTATTTACACCGAATAATTTAGAATATATATTTTCTCATCCGTTTACATCCACCCGAGCTCGGTACTTAGTACTTTGTTTTCTAAAGAAAAGAAAAATGATCTAAATTTTGGGTGAACACTCTGCGTCCAAGAATATCGTTCAAATTTACTTAGGTACATACATATGCATATTACATTACATGGTTATTCCATTCTGCCGTAATTATTCCTCGAACTCAATACCAGGGATTATTTTGATTTATATACAGAATAACTTACAAAATGTATTCATTCATTAAATGAATCCGACCAAATCCAATTCCATCCATTAAAATATTGCTTAGCTAAGCAAAAGGTTTCCAGCAACTTCCATGAACGAGATCGAAACACTTTTTATCGCCGCAAAGGAACTACAAATTAAATGAAAGTACATCAATATTAAGTGTAAATGCATCAAATATGAATATACCAAGTATAAATAGAACTCTATAGTACGTATACAAACACCTACATGTAATATAAATATATGCATACACATGAACTCGCATAATATAATGCAATAAAAATATAAATACTGAATGTCAATAGCACAAAAGCAGGAAGTTCTTATGTAATCAACTTACAGAATTTCCTTCCTGGTAACCTTCAGAAAAACTTGTAAAACTAATTATCGAGAAAAGGGTGCACGATTCCTTTTAAAGACTTTTGCTAATGTATTTACCTTTTATGTTTTTCAAAGTATAAATTATGCATAAAAACCCTTTTCAACATTACCTATTGAACGCATGGGCCATTTGATCTTCAATATCAACACATAATGCTACAAATACCTAATATACCTATCGAATAGATGGCAAACACAGTATTAAAGTACTCAATTAGTACAGCTATTAATTACTTATTAGTGCAACTTTAACCTCCATATTGAACAGATGAATGGCATCTTAAGTATTTGCTGAAAAAATTAATATTTAACAGACGTCATCCGATCGAACATTACTATTCACCGACTCGTTCTCCCGATGCCCCCAAACGCTCAATTACAATTCACCAGTGATAATTGAACATTCATTAGCACTTCTAGGACAAATAACTATTGCATCGGATACTAAATTGACGATGTCTGTACAGCTAAAGCTTATGCTTTATTGTTGCTACTATAAATTCGATATTACCAAGTCGGTTAAGGTAATTTGCAAAAGTAACATGACACGTTGCAGCAATAATGAAGAAAGTCAATGCATACCATTATACACATCATAAATGTTATGTATATTGGTGCTTCAGGGTGTTGAAACACTGCAGTGGAACACAGATTTTGACAGGCCTAATATTAATGAGACACCTATGAAGATGTAATGAGATGTCGTTATGGGGATGAGCTCTGTATTTTAAGCATATATGTGACAGTGTGAGCTGATCTTTGTGAACGGCGACGAATCTCAATAGTGGACGGTCAACGTCAATATTAATCATTAAAAAACAACAAACATTTTCATTTTTAATATGTTGACGAATGCTGAACTGACGGGTTACGAATGTTAATATGTAATTTCGAATACACGTAGATAATTAGTGTAGGATTCACAATTGGTAATGTTAATGGGTGATTTGAAATATATAATGTTAATGTATGATTTGCAATCAAATATGTTAATGTTCAGTTTATTGAAATAATATGTAGGTATGTGTAGTCTTCAATGTTAATATGCGATTTGAAATATGCGATTTTAATGTGTAATTTGAAATAGCTGTAATGCATTAATATGAGACTAAACTTGGACGATGATTAAATTGCAAATGAACAAATTATGCATGAAATGAGCCCGAATGCATTCAATTGGTTATTAATGAGTTCCTTTCCAATAATAAATCAACATATTATACAATGGGCTCATAGTTTAGGATGGACCTCGTTGATCCTCACAAGTTATTAACAGAATTAGCTCTGACTTAAATGTTTTACCTAATCTTCATACTTTAACCTTGACACAGTAATAATCTACACCCATACATTCATGACTATAGCCTAAGTAATGAAAAAGAGTCAACATTTAAAAAAATCATCGCTAACTATCTCCCCTTTTGACTTTAAGTCTTTGTTTAATTTTAAACTCGGGACAAGACCAAAAGTTCGAGGGAAGTCGTGGACCAGCAATACTATAAAGAACACTTTAAGACGCTGGGAATTTCTTAGAAACGCGTATCGCCATATGCGATACAGTCTTATGGACCTGATAAATTTGCCGTTCTTTGTTGGGCACGTAATTAAAATACGTAAATAAGATTTTGACGGCCTTTTGAAAAAAAGTTATTTTGAAAGAATACATCTTTTTAATATAATATAGTTCACAAATATTTGTCAGTACAAAATGATTGTTGTGAAGACATTCCTTTTCAACTTAATGTGTTCCTTTACTAGTTTCTTGTGCGAAAGCGGCAACCAGTTACCCGAAGTTACAAATGATATCCGCCCTACTACAAGTGATTCAAATCCTATTGTGGAGCTCGGGTCGGGGAAAATTCGGGGGCATTTGTTGTCAAGTTCGGAAGGGAAGATTATTTATGCCTTTGAAAGTATTCCCTATGCAGAACCTCCGATAAATAACTTGCGATTTCAGGTGATGTGACTCTTGTCGAATATTTGATGAGGCTTTGAGCATGTCTTTTGAACAAAGTTGATCATCTATGAATATTTGAACATATAAAGAGTTGTATTTTTCAAAAATTCATTCTTGTGCAGCCCCCTGTGCCCGTAAAATCCTGGGACAATGTTTTGGATACTAGAAGATTACCACCCATGTGTCTGCAAGTAAACCCCGCACAGTTATTTCGCACAGTGGGGCAGGAAGATTGTCTCTACGTGAATGTCTACAGTCGGAAGGTGTGAATTTTAAAACATGTAGGAAGTAATTTAATATTCTGACAAAGAAGAACTGTCACTTAACTTTTTATTGCTCGAGGATATAGATTCAAACCTCGGGAGAGCAGGGGGGAAATATTACTGAGAAAATACCCGTTGTTGTTTGGATCCATGGTGGAGCATTTTCTTTCGGATACAGTGGGGATTATGGGCCAGCATATCTACTGAACAAGGAGCTTGTCCTTGTCACATTGAATTACAGAGTAGGAGTGCTGGGTAACGCTAACTGAAACCTTGATTCAACATCCGTCACAATTACTTGGAAGCGACATGAACATTTATTTTAGCAAAATTTTATCTGTTTGAACATGAATTTCTCTTATATAGGATTTTTAAGCACTGGTGACTCAATTTGTCCAGGAAATAATGGATTAAAGGATCAAGCTCTAGCCATAAAATGGGTCTATGAAAACATTGAAAAGTTTGGTGGAAATGTGAACAGAATTACATTGATGGGACAAAGTGCAGGGGTACGGATTTTCTAATACCATTAAACGTAAAACATTCCGTTTTCTCCTCCGATAAAAAGGCTTCGAAATTAATGTGTTATATATAAATTCTAATCATACGTGATGTTTCTAAAGGCAGTCTCGGTTCACTTCCACATGCTATCGAAAGTCAGTCGAAACTATTTCCAGGCCGCGATTTCCCTCAGTGGAACTGCCTTTGTTCACTGGGCAATTCAAACTCCGGAACAGTCAAGAAGAATAACGCAAAAAATGGCAAAAATTCAAGGGTGTCCCGTGGAAAGGAGTGAACTCATTTTTGATTGTTTAAGAAGTCAAAATCCGGTGTTTCTAGTGGCAAATCAACTTAATCTTCAGGTTATAGATACATATTCTTAGACGTAGACCAAGAATAGAAGCACTTACGTTTCACGTTATGAAATATTCAAGAGAGCTTAAGAGGTTTTTGATGGAATATTATTACGGATGCATTATGAAGTTAGTTACGGATGCATTATTAAGTTCTATACATGTGCGCTAAAGATAAGTGCCTGATCCAACAGGATTGGACACCGTTCCCTGCAGTTTTGTTTGCACCGGTCATAGAAGACGAGTCAAACTCTTCCTTTCTGTCCTCTCATCCCGATGCATCGTACTCCAGGAATGATGTGGCTCGAGTACCATGGATAACAAGTGTAACTTCTCAGGAGGGATATCTGATTTTATTGTGTACGGTATTGCATACCATTTGCAGTTTCAATTCTTTGAATTTTTGGTCTACAATAACTTGCGTATAAGCTGCCGCCTCGGAGCGATTTATGTTTCTATGCCAAATCGTCACTGGACAATGGTTGTATTGAAAGCTCCTTTCTATGTAGTCATAAAACTACTTTCAGACGTAAAAGCACCTCGGATCCAAACAGGAGACTTCGTTAAAGGAAAATCTCAATCGTTTTTCTTAAATTCATTCAATACAGGCGTACATAATAGAATGTTCAAAGTTTGCCAACTTTTATTATTATTGACTAAACTTTTTGAATATTGAATACAACCTGAAAGAATTTCTTGCTGTGAGGGCGTTAGGGCACCTTTATGAACTTCATCGATACACAACGTTTTCAATTTTTCTTAGTTCTCAAAGGTTTGCTCAAACTGGGAACATACAGACGAGATTGGTATAGGTTGGCACCCCTCTCCCTTAACTACGAATACTTTGTGACAACATTTCCAGAAAAAATTACAACAAAAATCAAACAGTTCTACTTGGGAGAAAATTCACCGACAGATGCAACGCTGGATGAATTGAGTGAGGTACATTTTTCAATTCTGTGTATTACATCAACAGTCTTTTTTAAAATTCAACTTTATATTCCGTATGTTATTATACTATATTTGATATTGTAGTATGTATATTTGTTATTACATTTTGATAGTCCACATTGTATGTGTAGTATAATTGATTTTCAGATGTTTTCCGACCGCTTTTTTACTTTCGGGTTCGACAAAGGCTTGCGAAAACATTCACAAATATCCCAAACTTTCGGGTACCTGTGGAAATATAAAGGAAAGTACAATATAGCGAATAGCATAGGGATTCCATCATCAAAATGGGGTAACCAAAATTGTAGTTTGCTACCAGCAAAGATTTTGCATGCCACGTCTTACTCATACATATACTTACGTCAAGTTTGCCATTTAATTTCAGGTGTGGGTCATGGGGAAGATGTATTTTATATATTCAACAGCAGCTCATCCTACGCAGGATTTGCTCACAGTGATCCGGAGTACACCTTGAGTCAAGTTATAGTCAGCGTCATGTACAACTTCTTTGCTCTAAGGTGAGATAGAATTATCTCGAAGTGATTATGTATACATGAATATCTGATTCTCATACATTCATTGGCTTAATTAATCTTGAGTCGAGTGAGTATTAATCGTGTGCCCATCCGTGGCAGTGCAGTGGAGAGGTAATAATGCCAAAACGAATTCATTTGTTTAAGTGTCCCAAGAAATTCCCTGCAGGGAAAGGTAAACCGCTACATGAAGTGCCTTTTGTCAGAAAATTATCTTAAGTGATTGAAGTAGGTCCTTGAGTTGGCTCAAGTAGTCCTGGAAAACAATCATGACAGAGACTTTACATTCCCATCTCTATTGTGCCATTTCAGAGATCCTCTCTATGACGACAAAGACGGAAATAAGGATAGAATTTGGAATCCCGTGATGAATTCTAGTGATATTCAACTACTCCAATTTGACCATGACATTAAAATGATTTCAAGTCCGTACCAGAAGGCTGTAGAGTTCTGGGCTTCTTTAAACTTGAGTGATACGCATTACTGAAGAAACATACTTTCCTTAAGTACTATAGATTATAAGACGTTCCACATTTTACAAGTTTCAGCTTGCCCCACATGATATTTTTTAAAGAATTTTCTTGATGTTACCTATGACTTTATGTTAGTACACTCGAAATTGTTGTAAATTGTAAGAATACTAAGAAAAAGAAAACCTAATTATCAAGAACCTTATAATTCCTTATGGAAAAGAGAGGAAGACCGTGTGGTCGTGCATCTGTAATAATGTAGAACACATTTATGCTGTTGACAATTACTTACGATATTCCCTTTCTATTTTCCGCTTTGACTTTCATTTCCTCAGGCGAGATTTGCATTGTCTGTCATAAGTCTATGTTCCGTAGGTACTATACTTGAGTATCCTTTGGAGCACACGAGGAGGAAGTTGGGGATATAACAATGACATAAACACAATCTAGAGAGCAAATTAGCATGGCATTGAAATTGAATCTCATCAGTTGGTTTGCAAGTACACACTCTTAGTTCTGTTATTATACAGTTGGATATATATAAATAGTCGGAATCGCGGTTCATATTTCGTCTACTCTATTCACATTATTTGTGCCTATTCATATAATTTCTTGCTCTTTCACATATCATTCCATATCTATTTACATTATTCCTATATTTGACTCTTGGTATCTTTTCCCCTTGACTTCCGTTTTCTTCTAATTTATTTAAGACTGGAGGCAGTTCCGTTAAAACCAGAGCTAGCTCATCTTAAGATAGACAAGCACGTCAGGAGGGCTCAAATTGCAACTTGCTCATGTTCTGCCTGAAAAGAATATCTTATTGTGTAAATACTGAAGAACGGCACATCACTTTTGTTTCTGTTTGCAAAAAGAATTTGGTATGAATAATAATTCCAGCTGCATTCCCCTATATACCATTTGCTGTTAGTGCTTCATTTCTCATATTTCCTGTCCTCAGGGGTATAAAGTTAGAGAAAAGATTGACAGACGTGATCATACAATACAGCTGTATGCTGTCCCTGTGCTTATTAGGATATAATGTGAGAAAGCCCTCAAGGTTCGAATTTTTTGCATCTGCAATGTTGGGCGTTTTGAGCATCCTCAACATTCGTGAACCGTTGTGATACATACTTTTCATGCCTTAGATTTCGGAGAAACCTTTGGAGTTATGCTATAACATATATATACAAGTTTCTGTTTTGTTTTTCGCGATGATGCAGATGCAGAGAAGAGATCTGCAGGGAAGAGATAGTAAAGAGGAATACAAGTTCGTCAAGTATTATGGAATGAGCTTTTATGCGTATATACCTTAATTTTCCTTTATGAAAAGCTTGCATATTGCTGTAATGAAAGTGGTGATCCACGTTTGCATGAATGCGCAAGAAAGCGTACATTTTTTGAGTGTACACAGTGTCTTTAAAAGAGTAATGGATGAAGTTCGCATGTGTAGGCCTTGTGCATTTATGTATTCGCCTGCAAATAATGACATTCTTAACCCTTGTGGTTGTTCCTTCAGTCCATTCCATCCTTTTCTGTCCAAACAAAATGGAAAGTGAAATGAACGTTTCCTGTTGATGAAAAGGGATGCCGACGAGTCTCTGTGTTGGTGCATGATCGTATGTAATGAAACATGATGATGATGGTACAGATATCCGTAACTATACATACCGCACACATCTCTCTATAGTCTTCCTTAATGTCTCTCATTTCGATTTCCTTTTCTTAAAGTCAATATTACCCCGTTGATGCAACCGTTAGTGATTCATTATTAATCAAAGGTCTCGGGATACGATGGCAAAGCACTCTGTAAAATGAAGTGGATTTACTCTCCGCCGTCCCCAAGTTCCAAATCAGACTTTACACTAAAACATATATAAGAAGAAGGAAATCTTAAACCCTGGTTCATTATTTATACAAATGGTGGTTCAAAAATGGTTCTTCTAAGTACTGGACTGTTTCTCTTCAACTTATTATGTGCTGTTGCACCTTGTGCTCCCAAGTTAGACCTCCCTGAGGTACGTGTCAAGAAAAGTTTCAAAGAAGATGAACTTCGTCAGAGTCCCATGGTAATTACAACAAATGGTGGTTTGGAGGGGCATAATATGTACAGTACGGAAGGAAGACAGATATTTGCTTTCGAAGGGATTCCATACGCCGAGCCGCCCGTTGATAAACTTCGATTTCGGGTAAAATTCTATACATAATACTATAATAACACTGCTGTAATACTATACACTTCATCGCCTATTTTGTGGGGGAGTCATTGCCGGAGAGCAGTATGGCGAAAATAAAAGTTTCGGCAAACTAAATAAAATTCTGTGTTGCTCCACAAGCCATTGTTTTCGACAGCTACACATGTTACTTAATATTTTGTATGTACCTACATTATTTTTAGCGAAGTACTTGTTGTTCCTTCCCTATATGAAATGTAGGGGCTAAATGCGATAAGTTGAGTTTGGATCATGTGTGTGTTTATATCAAAAGTTATATCTTGAGCAAGTTGTACAGTGAGTTTTGTAACACTTGTGCAATATATGTATGTACTTGTTCTTTACATGTCATTGTCATTTCCCAACAAACCAAGAAGTGTAAATACACAACTTTTTTTGAAGAATAATGTTGTACTTTTTTCACAGTCTCCAGTTCCAAAAGCCCCTTGGTTGGGTATTAGATTCGCAAAGAAACTCAGATCGGAGTGCCTGCAACTGAGTCCTGCCAAGTTACTTCGCGTAGTTGGGGATGAGGATTGCCTGTACCTCAATGTGTATACGAGACAGGTAATCAATGTTTTTAAAGAAAAATATTATATATGTGATAAAACAAAATTGAAAAAGTTTTCTCCTTTTTATGTTTAAATTCAGCTTCACGATTTCACAAGTGAAAAAACGCTGCTACCCGTAATATTTTGGATCCACCCGGGATCTTACTATTTTGGAGATGCCGGTGATTACGGTCCGGCGTATTTACTCAATCACGATGTTATTTTGGTCACTTTCAATTACCGTGTCGGCGTTTTAGGTCTGTTTATGTTCTTATAATTGGAATAAATTAATTTCTAATTAGTTTTGTACATGTCGGAGAGCTACACGAAAGTGAGGGCGCTCGTAATAATTACAGGTCTTAAGAATGTTTATGAATATAGTGTAAGAGCTACAAAGCTTGTTTATGAATGTATGAGATTGTAGATGAAGGAATGCGAAGATTGTAGCTTAATACAATGTGTATACGATGTATAAGAATGTTTATGAATTGTGTACAAATTAAAAGATTGTTTATTAATATATTGTGTATGAAATATAAGAATGTTTTACGATATCGTACACAGGATTCATGAGTTCCGGAAACGCGGCAAGTCCTGGAAATTACGGTCTAAAGGATCAGTCCCTGGCGCTGAAATGGGTGTCTGAGAATGTAAAATACTTCGGTGGAGATCCCAATCGCATCACGATTGTTGGTCAGAGTTCTGGTGCTGCCTGCACGCACTTCCATTCCATGTCACCAATGTCAAAACATTTATTCCGCAGTGGTGTATCTTTTAGCGGTTCGGCTTTCACGCACTGGTCATATAAATCTGCTGAGCAAGCTCAAAGGCTGACGGATAAGCTTGCTAAAATGGCTGGTTGTTCCACCCGGAACCGAACATCTATGGTGGATTGTTTGAGAAACAAAAACCCTGTCACACTTGTTTCAACTCAGTTTCGCTTGTTGGTACGTTGGTATACATAAAACTGAATTTATATGTGATTTACATATTTCATCCACTCATGTTTTACATGCTTTTCATGGTCTGATAACAAGTTGAATGTACTATAGCATTGACCTTAACACTCAGTGCAGTTCTTTCCATATGTATTCCACTATCATTTCCATATTCCACAATCGCAAATAATATCCGATTTTACTGCAGGACTGGGTGCCATTTCCGATAGTGCTGTTTGCACCCGTTATTGAACCGGAAGGTCCAGAAGCATTTTTGACCGTAACTCCTCAACAGTTTTATTCCAGCGTCAATGCTACTCAAGAGCATTTAAAACCGTGGATATTCGGAATGACCTCTGAAGAGGGCTATTTGGGATTACTATGTAAGCCGACTCCAACATTTCGATTATCCATACGTCCGCGTTCTGGCATAAAAAACGTTAACGTTTTAGTTTAGTTTCTCAAGTGGAGCAGGATAGTTTCTTTGGATTTTTAATACCTATATATCTTTCGGTGTTTTAAGTTCTGAGGCTACTCCTGGGCGAATTCTCGTTAAGATACAGGTGGTCGCAGCTGGCCCCAGCTTTCCTGGACTTCAAGCATACAGCCAGAGATCCAGCAACGTTGGCGGATAAGTTAGCGAGTTTGTATTTCGGGGAGTACACACCTAAATACGCTCCGAACTCTTTTATTGCACAAGTGAGTGTATAGTGTTATGTGATAAATTGTATTTCAATATATGTATATGAATACAGTATTCCCATATATTTTAACGAGATTTCTGTCGCTGGAGATAACAGATATGTGGTATAATATAATGTAGCTATTCGGGGATCGACTGTTTCTGCACGGTGTGTACAAAGCCATCACGCTCCATTCTCATTTCGCCCCGACATTCGGATACTACTTCCAGTACAAAGGGAAATACAACGCTGCGAACTTGTACGGTTATCAATCGAAAGAATGGGGTAAGAAGTATACTCAATTTAGGGTTATTTAATATACATTGACTCTACGCTGTTACTATTTTATTGTTTCTACCCCATGCAATCTATAATTTTTTTCGCAGGTGTCGGACACACTGAGGATTTGTACTATTACTTCAATAGTTCAAGCTTTTACACTGGATTTAAAAGATCAGACAAGGAATATCAACTTAGTCATGTCCTAACAACGCTTTTAACTACGTTTTCTGCTTTTGGGTAAGACAATCTAGCAATGCAATGGGTACTCTTGAATTACTTATCTCGTGGTTAATTCTGTAAAAACGTGAGATTCTGTGTCAAACTAATAGAGAGCCAATGATGTCTACGGACGCTGGAAGATTAGCAAGAGTGTGGAGCCCTGTTGATCCAGAGGATCAGAAATTTCTCAGGATAGATAGCGATATCCGCATGATCCCTAGACCGATGGCAGAAAGATTTGAACTTTGGGATAATTTCAGTCAAGCTACAAAAAAGGATCTTAATTTAATGTAGACAGACACGTTTATCAATATAAACACTTATATTATTGTTGTTAATACTATATACGATACGTAACATTTGCATTCATAAAGTTTTTTAGATGTTTGATAGTTTCTGTGATTTCTCACGTTAATTTCACACATTGTAACATTGGTTGTACATACATTTAAGATTACATACAGGTGCGAGCGAAGTCATAATTTTTTGTTCTTATTGTGAAGCTTTTGGATCTTCATTTTGTTGCTACATAGGGAAAATCGAGCAGTGTAGAGTATCATCCCAAAACCTTATCCTTGCCATCATATCTTTCGATTGCTCTACCATCCTACTCTCTTTATTGATGTAATAATATTGCAAAGGTTTCTCTTTGTCAGGTGATGATTGTACCGGTTTCCATTGTTGGAATTTTGATGTAGTAGGAACGGAAGCCATTGAACTGCGTTCACAAATTAACATGCAATTATTTCATGTAATTACTTCGAGCATTTTGGAAAGTTTGGTGATACAGATTAATAAAACTGAAAAATACTTACTGATGTGAAATAAACGCTGTGAATAGTTCGACCATCTTTTCCGATAGCTCAACCGACGGGCCGGGTTTCAGTCCCAATGGGAAGAGCGTTGAGTCGAAGAGATATTGTATGTCGTCAGTATGGCTTACACCTGAATATTCCAATAGTTTCAAAATTAACCACAGGGACATCCATTAAGAATAATATTATTAGAAAGTCTAAACTAATAACAAAATCTATTCGTGACTTCTATTGTAAATATTATCTGTAAATTATTCATACCATATATTTCTTCAGTTTCGTTTTCGTTCACAATAGTCCTCTCGCCTGCATATCCCAGCTCATATATGTACACAGTGCATATTTCAGCAAACATGCGGGCTGTCCCAAAAATATCCCGCAAAAAGAATCGGTCAGAACATAAATTTGTTAGTTTGTCTTTGTTGTCTTTAGAAATGGGATCTGTGCCGAAGTAAAATTTCCGGACTTTATCATTAACTTCATTAACATTTATAGACGACATTTGGTACATCAGATTCGGGGGTGCCATTTCATTCCATTTGGTGTTATACCTCTCCATCAGCTTGGGATTCTTAATAACAGCTGTAAAAGCAGATTAAAGGGAGGCATAAATTAATTAATGAGCTTTAGCTAATCAATAATAATAAAATTAATTTTTAAAGTATTTTTTAATTCATTGTAAATTTATACCAACCTGCGGATCGATGCAGACCTTCATGAGATGTAAAGCCAAAAATTATTGGAACTGGATTTACCACTTTCGAAGACATTAGGTTCCAAGGTGAGTCCGAAATAAATATGCTGTTTCTGCCCGCAGCAATTTCTTTCGATGGGCCAAAGACCAACGGAAATCTTGGTTTGTATGTCTATTGAGGACATTAAGAATTTTAGTGTAATTTAAACTTACCACTTTAAAAAATATATTAGGGTACATGGTTTTACAATTCAATCAACGTGCCAAACACAAAAATAATTTTTGGTTTTAGTTATGCTTTTGAGCCTATAAAATTTACCTTATAATCATGATCCCAAGCAGCCAAAACTCTAGCGTCGAGCGTTTTGAAATATTCGATTATTTGCGAGGTATCATCTGCAGGACCACCGAGTTCTTTGGACAACTGTTTGATAAACCGTAAAGGATTTTGCTGGAAGCCCCAAGGACAAAGGGCCGAACCACTTTGCAAAATTGCAGCGGAAAATAAACCTCGGCTTAAAGGAGATAAGATATGGTAATGTACACAAGCACTTCCAGCACTCTGCCCCATCAACGTCACTCGGTTTTTGTCTCCACCGAAGTTGATAATGTTATCCTGAACCCAATTCAGTGCCAATAGCTGATCTTTGAGAGCGAGGTTGCCTTCGGTGAGTCCATCCTCAGTATTGCAAAATCCTGGAAGCAAAAAAGCTTGACGTAATCGAACTTTCTTAATACCAAGTGCACACTCAATGGTCACGTTCAAGTATTGAATAAACATTAGAACGCTTTAGATGACAATGTTTCATTGTAGAATCAATATATTATATCTATATAGATAGTAACTATAATACAGATAATAACTAATGATATAGATGATAATAAAGGTAAGTAGATTAACTCACCCAATATTCCCAGTCGATAATTCAGTGTAACAACAATTACATCCTTATCTAGCAAATATTTGGGGCTGTATTCATCACCACTTCCCATCATAAAGAATCCTCCGTGGATGAAAACAACAACAGGAAACTTAGCAATTTCGCCCGTTCTAGGTACCTGTATAGTCATTAAAATAGTTAGTGCATAATGGTTCATCAGTAATCAACTACCCTTTCCAGACAGTTCCGTTATTATGAAATAAAAGCTTTCCATTATTCCCGGCAAGCCTCCGCGACAATGGAGTAAAGAGGAAATTACCTGTGGAGTGAATACATTTAAGAACAAGCAGTCTTCGCTTCCCCAGACTTGTTTCGTAATCGCATCCCTTTGTACGCATCTCTGACCATACTTTTTGGCACTTCTGATACCTTCCCATCTTTTTGCCGGTCTTGCTAACTATTCATGCATGACATTCGGAACAATGAAGAACATTTCATGTAGAAGTTTTAATTTCGTTTCATAATATGCGGTGTGTGGAAATAATGTATAGGGGTATTTAGATACGTGTAAATTATTTATACCTACATGTATATAGGAGACACAAGGAACTATAATATATAGAGGGTTACTATATAATATACGTAAATTTCTCTTTCGCCGTGAATATTTTGCGCATACATTATACTCGTAAAGGGTGTCTCATAATACTCACCTGAAACCTTTCTGGCGGTTCGGCATAAGGAATTCCTAAGAAACCCAAGTACGATCTGCCGGATCGGCTAGCCAAAACCGTACCCTCCAGTTGGCCTTCATTCACAGTGACAATGGGTCCGGTGTGTTTCCCAATCCCATCTTCGGGCATGATATCATCACGAGTTTTGTTGGATCTACAAAGTGAAAATAGGCGCAGACACATTTTTGAAAATTGCAATAATAAATATTATGAAAGGAATATTTTTTGAAATTCGATAGAAGTGGGATGAAAAAAATAAATCAACATTAAAAAATTCTCAGCTAACCCCATAGTAAGTCGCAAATACCTATATGAATGTTTTGTATAGTATATAATTAAATGTCAACAACCATGAACCAGGTCGATAAAGATAAATACGTCTACACACTAGACACCGAGCCGGCTGTGGTAACACACGAGTTCCAACATTCCCATATAGAAATAATATGACTTGTTGTGCCGCTGTCACTGTCAAGACTGGGACCACAGAGTAAAGATATAAGTCAATTAAGCATGCTTTTGCTTGGAAATCTGCTCGTATCGTAACTTCGTAACCCAATGAATGTAAAAAAGATATTTTACATCAGCTGACAACGAGAGCTGATAAAGCCTCAAAAGACCTTTCTATGTACAACGAAATAAAAAAAATGCATGTAGCGTTGTCTGACGCTGACGAGTTTCAATATAATTTTATTATATTCCAAAGTCCATGTACTTCAACAACGCTGATACAGACACACAAAACATGAATGAATGTATTACCTAAATCATGAAAATAAATGCATTTTGGTTTGTGCAGACTATATTATAACTTTACCTACTTCAACAAGATGCGATATATGCAATTCCTGATGTAGTAGGAAAGTCCCCCGACGATGAAAAAGCTAGCACAACTTTATCATGTTCATGCATGACGTCATCCCGTCAAGGTAAAATTTTATTAAACTTTGTCGATTCATGCGATTTTGCATTCTTTCAGCATCAGGGGCCTACTTTACTTTACAGATGCATAAGCGAAGGTGTTCTCGTGTAAAACACTACCTGCACACTACAATGGACTTTGTACCTTCTTCGAACGATATTTTGCAGGTGAACGAAATGCCAAATACCGGTTAGGTATATTTTCTAGTTAGTTGATTGATATGCTTTACTAGAGAATTCTTATAACTGTATTAGTATCTATAGATATACTTAGCTATATACTTTCATCTTTAAAAAAATATTTTTTAAAGACTGTACACCTTTGAAAGAGAACGAAACTTTATTTCACTGATACCGCTATCGTATTCGTATTTGCCTTATATTATATGGTGGACGATGAAATCAATTGTTGAATCAACGTTTTTTACACTTCATTATTTTCAGCAGGGCCTGTGCATCATTTCATTTATGTTTATGAGACCATTTGAAGAACTATTCCAAGGTGCTCTTTTATTAGCAGCCTATCAAGTAATAAAAATATTAAATATAGTTCATGCTCCAGTTTAAACCTAATTTTTTTTAGTATCTGAAAAGCTGCATTTTTAAGATTTTATTATTTTGCACATTGAAAGTAGATTGTTGCGTTGCTAACTGGAATGATTCACGTGGATGTCAGGCAGGTTTACATTTGCAAGCATATACTACAAACTGTACAAACTTGGGAAATCTTGATAAATATGGCAGTTATATGTTCATTGTTTCATAACAACCATACAGGAATAATTTTATTTACTGTCAATAAAAATAAATATAAAATGCTGCCAAAATGTGTACTATAAAAATTACAAACGTAATATAAAGTATAAAGTATCGAAGATTTACCGATTTCGAATCATGGCATGTCTATACCGAAAGCGTATTAGATGTATCCAAGTTTTGTTTCATACAAAGAAAAACCTAGTTTATTTTTATAATGCTTTTAATTTCTGCACATGTAATCCTAATTAAATATGCAGTGGTTTTAATCGTATATCATTATTTACAAAAAAGTGCCTTCGGTTACACAAGTATGTCTTACATTTACCGATTACCAAAATCTGCTGCTAAAATCATCGTTTACTAAACATGCGTCATTTTCAAGCAAAAAACGATAGAAACAGGTGTGCGCTATTTGTTTCGATAAACGATTAAAGTCCAAACCTAAACAATGGGTTTCTCCAGAACTGAAATGGATGTCATAGGTGATGATGGGAAATTCCTTCGAAATGCCACATCATCTAATGGATCAACTTAGCATCTGACAATTGACCACACAAACCAATCCTAATGATATACCAGACTTCGCATATGTAAATATAGAAGTGTAGTTCCGGGGTTCTGTAGTATCTAAAGGCATTAATTCCAAATGTGAGAAACCAAATTCTTTCCTATAAAAATTATCGCCTGAATTTTCAAGTTTATTGATGCATAAAAAGTGGTGTAAACTAGAGAATTTAAAAATCGCGTAATCACAATGAACATTCAAACTACGCTTCCTTGAAGACTTCATTAGATTTTTTTAATAATTATTATTACATGTGTTGTTTTGTCAAAATCAGTAAATATTATGCATTGTACATAGTATAGATACCATGATAGTTTGATAGTAAAGCTATTATAGTAGATCAAAAGATACTGAACTAAAAACTAAACATAATTTATGAATTAGTCTACCATCAAGATCAGCATACATATTTTAATCGACGAAAATATTGTAATTAAGCTAGAGACGCTACTCTAACGCAAGAAAAGTGAGTATAAGTAAATGATGTAGTGCATAGCTGTACAGTATAGATGGTGTGTTACTGATTGCAATTAAATGGTGGATGCTTCAGTATACATAAAGTGCTTGTAAAATAAACTTGCGGAAATCTTCTGACTTTAGGAAAAGCTGCACCTATTTTGTTTACCATCATACTTGTAATAACAATAATTATAAAGCAATAACTTTTTAAACCTTTCGGCTATACTTAACTTTGGAATTAATTTAATGTGTTATTTATACATTTGTAATTTATTACAATGAAAATATCCTACTATTTATTTTACTTTAATTCATAACTGTAACTATGTATTATTGTTATCACCTGTATATTTCCATATACGTCAACACCTACTTACAACGAAATCAATTGTTATCTTATAATTAACGTCAAAATGTTATCACAATTGTGCACCTGATACAATTTGTTTTATGTTATGGTTGTTCCTATATTTATGTTATCCAAATAGCTTCTAAATCCCATCTCATTCAACTTGCCCCATCCATATTACTATTTACAATCAAATAAATCGAATCGAAGTTTATCGAAGCAATAAAGGTGTGGTAGTGTGTCATTGAAGCTCATGCTTTCCTGTAGAACAAACGTTTCGAATTTCTTTGTCTTCAAGCTTCTCCAATATCTGCACAGCAATAATGTTTAACTGACATTGCACAATTTTTGAGCGGAAGAACCAGAAAAGCAAGGTGGCTCATATAAATGTTTGTCCACGGTAACAATAATCGATAATTAATGTGTCTGATTACCAAAATAGCATTGGTTTCAATTACTTCGTACATGACATTCAGTGACAAGTACACTAAATTTATAAGCATCTCACCGTTTAAGTGCTAATCATTTATTTACATATTCTCCTTTGTTGGTGTCAAGTTGCTGCAAGTTTTTATAGGAAAGGAAATACTAGCGAATACTTATAGCAATAAGTAGTTTTGTACAATACTGTTGGACGAATAGTGCAGCCGCAGTATGAAAGAGTGGAAGTATATATGAGTTTTGTTTATAAATGTACAACTCCAACATACTGCACGTCCTTTTCAATTCAACACAAATTACGATGAACAAATTTGTGGCTGAAACTTAATGACACTGATACGGCTGTGCTTGTCCACCGAAAGCCGAAACTAGTTTATCTGTCTTTATGGTTCGGACAAACCAATGTAAGTTCCTACGCATAATACCTGCATACTTCCTCCTTTGGTCAATGTTTCTAACTAGGACTGTAATTTGAGGTTAATTATCTAATATGATACCCAGCGATTATAGTTGGCGATAAAAAAACGCACATGGATTTGAATACATATATTTGAACATGAAATTGAATATCTGAAGTGTCATATATGTAGTTGAGGCATGAGCAAAAACCTAATGAAGTAAATCACATTTTCATAAAAAATTAGAGTTTGCTTTGGTGATAACAACAAAACTGCTGCCGGACGATTAAGCAGTGTAACACAAACATTAAACAAGCTATTATCCTTACCTACCCGACGTCCCGCAGACTCAAGCTCGTGTCTGCAGGCTTGTATCCCACAATTCGTAAGCCAAGAAAGTGAAATCATAATGGTGTTAACAACATTATGAGTATATTCACAGGATGTAATTGTTATACTTAATTGAAATCAAACCTACCAGGTAAAACCGTAGAGTATAATATGAAAACTTATGCATAGAAATTACAACTTTACAAAAACAATGTAAGCAAATAAGTTATATAACGATCTCAATTGAAATTATGTCGTTCTGCGGCTACCCAGAACTTGGTGCCTGTGAGCACATTGGTAGCATTTTGCATATGTATACTTATTTTATACAAAACCAAAGAAAAACAACGATTTTTACCCCAAAGTATGATGTGTTACTCTGCTCTCACATTGAATCATGTCAAACTTATTTGCGTGGTAATATCTGTAACCAAATATTTCCTGTATTGTTCCTACTTGAAAAGTTTAATCACACTTTATTTATTCACTTAGTGAATTTTTCATAAAGTCCACATTTCCTATCCCCTCTTTAACATGCTCCATCCGACAGTATATATAAAGTTGAAAAAATGTCCGATTCACCATCAGTCAATTTTTGAACATTTAGTAGTCAACTGTTTAATACGAGCAGTCAACTGTTCAACAAGAACGTGTGAGTTATCTAGAAACGGAAAGTGTTTTTTAGAGTGCGTGAACTGCTGAACCTGAACAAGATGCTGAAAATCGGAAGAGTTTCACTGGTGAGGGTTGAAATTTTACAAAAAAGTATTTTACTGCTGCATATAACTTGTCAGCCTGAAGTAGTCCGAGCTAAAATCTAGCTTGAGTTATAGACCAAAGTAAATTTTGCTTTTCTTTCTGGATTTTAGGTTCCTATTTTTGCTATAGTATGCATATTTGCCGTAGCGGAGGGTGAAAAAGTTGTGAAGAAGAAAGTTCGGGTTGTGGCAGGTGGAACAACCATTAAGTTGGCATCTGAACCAGACATTGTAGGACTGAAAGAAGAAAATCTGAAGTATGCATCATCACTTCCTAGTTCCAGTAAATCTGACCCGGAGCCACTACCGCCGGCATCATTGTCTCCAGCCGAATCCCAAATATACATCGACCCGGCTGTAGTGGTGAAGGAGGTAGTGGAGCCTTTACCAGTAGTCAAGACCGTCGACTTACACGCCGAGCCTAGTCTGCATTATGGACATGGACCATACTATCCCATTCTCCCTATCGGTCACCACCATCACAGTTATAAAAATTTCGGCAAAACTTTTGGCATCCGCTTCGGTCCGTACGGACACGGAATTGGTATTGGTTTCCGCTACGGACGTGGCTACCACTCCGTTGCCTATCCAGGATTCCGTAGTTTCCATAAGGGATTCCATAAAAGTTTTCATCTCTTCGGCTAGTTCTGAATTTCAATTTAATTCGTGCTACTGAAGATCACTTAGTTTTTTAAACGCTGCCTGCCTCGGAAGGCAGCCGATTTCCATCTCATCACGTTTGTGAAAGTCCATGTGTGCAATGCGTGCTTCAACATTCAAGAATTCTATCCAAAGTTTGTATGTTCTTCCTTCTGTACTTTGTTATGGTAGTAGCTGTGAAAGATTAACCCCCCAAGTTCAAACATACACTCACCTAGAGAATCTATACAAAAGTTTGTACTGTATGTAGCTAACTTATCAAAATCTCATTTTTATAAATATTTTTATACACAGAGTAATTTTAGTTTAGCATTGCTTTATAGTAAATATAACACTTTTGTTTCTATTGATTATACTCGTTTTGTAATCTTAACTCATGTAATTACGCTCTCAGTTTGAATAAAAAAAAGTTGTCAAAATATTCTTGTTCAAGTAGAAATTTCGTTCTCCTGAACTTCATTCCAATCCCAATATAATAATCCATTCCCAATGTTCAATTTAATGTGTATACCAATTCCAGTTTACAAAGTACAAAAACTGTAGCATCTCGAGACTTTAAACAAGATAATATTTATTTAATGATGCTAATCAAAGATATTAAACCATTGAAGTTCTTGAAACTACCTTCAAACCTGCACGTGCCGTATAGTATTGAGGCATAATTTGCAAATCCAGTTTTCCTACATATAACAATCAATCTCCTTCTGATCGAATCCAGTTGCACAGTCCCCCTTATGTCTATTAAACTGGACAAATGACCAGGAAGCTGGATGCTGCTGCCGTTGCGTTGATGTTTAATTTAAAAAAGAAATATTATACGAAATTAAAGTGTATAATTAGGTTCACATAAAATTACATAGTCTTCCCAGTACTACAGAGTCTACCAAGTAATAGAAACAAGTTTCAGATTCACGAAAAAGACATGACGTACGTAGGCGGACCCACGGCTGACTGATCAATTTATAGCTTTCAAGCTTTGAATGATGGCTATATAGGTAGATCTACAAGTATAAATTAACTACTATATACAATACAAAGACACACTACAGATACTAGTATACCAAGTTAGGAACACATATACTATTAATGATAGTATATTTATTTAGGGTAGTAATGCATACACTCAGATAGTTCTACATACTAAAATAGTTCTACCTGGTAAAACTAATTATAAACGACAGTTTGCAAGTCTTTAAGATATAGATTGAAAGATAATTTTTTTCAATTACAACTGTTGACTGGAGCGAGCAACTAATCGAGACAGTATAGGATCAGGACGTAATTGAAAATAAAGCTAAATAAAAAGTTAAATGCAGTTAAATGTTCGATTGTCAAGATTTTCTTTTTTGGCAATATTCAACATAGTTTGGTAGGTTGGATACATACATATGTATGCTTGTGTGTCCTTCTGGCATGTCAAATGTAAAGGTCAAAGAAAAGGAATAATCCGGTGCCGTGTGTGTGTGAAGTAGCTACATATGTAGATGCTTATTTATATGAGCAGCACCTGCAACTTGACACAACTTCACTTGTTAACAACAACAAGTGAATATATTGCTATAGTATGTGCAAAAAATAGTCATACCTTATATGACAAGCACTGCACAAGTAGTAAGCAAAATGTTTTCAACCGGTTGGCTGGATCTTCTGCATGTATAGAAAAAATGAAGGTTTGGTACTTCAACACTATCTTTCAACAGCAGAATTCACAGAGGGTTTATTTACCCTGACACTTCATGAATAAAACAGTAAAAATATGTAGTTCCTTTTTACGATCCCATATATTTTCCTATTTACAAAAACTTTTATTTGCATTTTTTTTTATTTATTCCTTAAAAATAGCATTGAAAATTTTGGCAGAAATTTTTAAGAAGGAAGTATATTTGGAGCAATCCCAGATGAGTATAGAACAATTGCCTCTGAGATAGGTCACCTTTTTTATCCTTGTGATTGTCAGTTAATTAATTTTTAAATTGTACTGATGAGAACAACGTTCTTGTGTACGGCCAATAAACGTGAACTATCCATGTGGATAGAAGATATATATCATATAAAACTAATAACACATTCGCATGAATATAAATCCATAATAATTCTGCAATTATTATTCCATAATATCACGCAATGACATGCCTGTGAGTACATTTGCTGTCAAATAATTTGGATTGCCTGAGTGCTTTATTTATTGCCAAATAATTGATGTTGGATGTTGATCGTTATTTATGACTATCCAATTATGATTGATATATTGTGTAGATATTTTTATTTCCGACATTTTCCGTTGGCCCAGACAAACTTCACATTGACCTTCAAACTCTATAAACTCATACAGAATTAGGGAAACATATAAATGACAGAAATGCTACATAGCTACATGCATGGCAAGCCTGGACAAAAGTTGTTATTAAAGGTGCTATTAATTGTAGTATCAAAGGTCAGTCATAATACCATAATACGGTAAGGGGAATGTCTATAATATAACACACGTTTTAGAATCTTTTCGTGAATCTTCTATATCATTTAATTGAACTTTAAAAACTGCCCCCCATGAAGGAAGTATCTCGATAACGCGTAGATCGTCTTCTCCTTAATTGTATTCAAAGCTAGAACAAATATGATATTCCTCAAACTTCTGTGTCCCACGCTCCCTGAATTCATGTTAATGTGTTTCCCATAAGAATAAACACATTGTGCTTTCCGTATATTTGTAGTTACACTTTTTAACTTTATGTATTTATACGTCATGACATGAGAAGAGTTCCTTTAGCCTCCTAGCCTTGATGGAAAAAATCCTGTTTTATGCACCGCCAAGGATTATTTGTTTGCACTGGATGTTCTAACCATTGCTTTAATGTAGGAGGACTCTGCTGTAAGTCATTTTCATAATATGAACGATCATCTTATGTTCATGAGGGGGGCTACACTCGTCGTTGGCAATACTAAATGGCATGTATCAGGTCCAGTTTGTTGTGCAAGTTTCTTTCTTCGTGCGTAAACTGGTTGTAGTAAATAAGGAAACAAAAAATAGCTTTGTTTTCGTACTAAAACTAAGAACCTACTTACTGCACAACATCTTTTTCATTGGGTGTTGTTGGGGTTATGTTTCTGTAGTAATTTGTACAATACATTCATACATCCGAGGCTTCATTGAAAATAGGTAACGTCATCGAAATACTTGAGAAAGGCTTATGATCAGGTTCGTCGGGGCACACACACTCTTTAATTAGAATATATTTCACTTCGGGTAGCACAATCTTTCCATCCACCTCATCGCATCGGCAAGTGTTGCATCGTCCTAGCTGTCGACCTCTTCGTCAAGTGTGTTGCATCCAGCTGTCGATCTCGTCTATATAAGTATTACATCTCCTACCGATCTCATCCGTATAAGTATTGCATTCTTCCACCGACCTCGCGTTTATCGTTGCTCCTTTCCAGCTATACACTCATAGTCTCTGGACCGATAGACAACACAAGTGTTGACATTGACAATTCTTACAAATTAGGAACAGTGGGTGCCATGGTTCTACTGTCGGTTTTCCTTTTCAATCTCTTGTGTGGGTTGGTGCCATGTGATCCCAACTTTGGGACACCTGATGTCAATTTAGATCCGCCGTTGATCGGGCTCCGAAGTGGTTTCGACACTCCACCTAAGCTGACCGTGAAAACTTTGTCAGGGAAGGTTGAAGGTTACTCCATGAAAACTATTGAAGGAAGGAGTATCGTTGCATTTGAAGGGATTCCTTTCGGAGAGCCTACAGGCGGGTCCAATCGCTTTAAGGTAAACGGTGAAATTCACTTGTTCATTAATATTGTTTACTATTGGGAAATTGTTCAGTTTTACTTCATTAAAATATATCCGTTGTAATTTGTGATACATACACGTGTATTATTTATTTATTGTTCAATACTTCAAATTTTTTGCGGAAATGTTTTAAATGATGATTTGAGGAAGTTCACTGTCAAGATTAAGACCGCAATGGATAAAAAATAAGGAAATTCAAGAAAGGTTATAATAGTTTCAGAGCTTGCGGAGAATCTAAGAGAAATAAACTTTGGGAGATTCGCTGTGTAAATTACAAGGGGAAGATTTGAAATAAGTTTACGGGAATGTTGCCGAGGAAATGTAAAGGGAAAAACCTAGCAAATCAGCAAATGTAAGCGGAAAATTTTCATTAGGAAACGTAAACAGGAAATTTACGCAGGAATGATTACGTAGCTAATTGTACTTCTAAATGTAAGCAATTAGTGTTTATATATATATATATATATGTATTCGAAATTTATTACACAACAACAAGCCTTCGGGCAGGTGTAGTTTCCAAAATACCAGCAGCTTACACGAATTATGTGCCAATACCAAGAAACAAGCACTGGGCATTGGCTAATGCGCCGTAGGATATAATACGCGGTGTGATTCTAGGAATGTAGCATTAAGTATTTACGTACTCAACGTTCCTGAATGTTATAAAAGTCACCTAATGTTCAAGAGAACTTGGAAATTCGGTGCATTTAGAAACAAGCCCAAACATTAAAAAGGATACTGGGCTTACTACAAAGATGCACGGAGGTTTATTGCTCCGCTAATATAACAGCATTTCGAAAGGCGGGTAAACCCCCGAGAGTCTGCCAGAGATTTACGGAACACTGTGCGGTGTATGGAACTACGGTTTTACCCGTTTTACCCCTTAACAAACTGCAGGGTTGCAATTTTATCTATATTTTTGCTTCGTATAATGTTAGATTCAAATTATATCTAGATAGATATACTATAAAAGCTATGCTTTGAGTTCGGGTAAAACCCTATGTATACTTAGACTTCTCTTATTCTTCTTTAGACGAATACCTAGGAAGAGTAGGGTTTTAGAAATACATAAGTAAGAAACCCGGAGTAGAGAGGAATCAAGAAAAGCATTATTACAAAAGGAAGCCATTTGTACTGAGAGAACAAGTTTTCGCAATCTCACTGTATAGAAAATCCATGGAATTGAACATTATTTTGTGAGTGGGCCATCAACTTTGAATAGTACTTTAGTACTGCAAGAAGAAACCGGACATTTTGGGAATGTACTGGGAAATTTATCGATTCCATTTCGAATTGTCTATCATTTGCTCGTGATACTTTGATTTTAGTGCTGTGAAACAAAGGTTATTCTAACAGTGTCAAATAAAAAACTATGCTACACATAACCTATCAGTTTCAATCTTTATCGCCCCACCAGCCAAAGTACCCGAGTAGTCATGAACATAAATTTGCATACAACAAAGTGAGAATCCATTTCACCCGCTTTCTCCCAAAGTGCCCCATGTTTTTAATATCAGATATATTGTTCGACATCTAATATTAAGCATTTATTTCAACATGTGGTGTACATGAATTTCCAGCTTTATAAACATATTTTACTTTACAAAAATACTTCATTTTATAAAATAGACGCCGTAAATATACCACTTTTTATGAATATACAGGTTTTGTGTCTTGTATAAATTTACATACATGCGATCACACGAGCTGTTTTTATAAATTCATAAAAAAGATTCCATGTTAAGCTGGTTACAACGTACATATTTTCATAACTATATAAGATTGCCATTTATTCGCAGAGAAGACGTAACTTATCTTTATAAAGATCCACAATAGAAATGACTAAATAAAATATAAAGGGATTTCCATCTCTGCAACGTTATTTTAAGCTTTAATTTTCGCAAAAGCTGCCGTCGTTTAAAATCCGACATACATTATTTTGGATTTTTAACCCATATTTTTAAACTGCCTATAACCTTTCCCAGTAAATTCGGAGTACAAAAGGAAACAGAGAGTTGAAAGTCACTGAAACATAATTTATTTTGCAATATTCCTTTATTTATTATTAAGTAGTTTTAGAGCCCATCAAGGATAATTTCAAATATCCCAGCCAAGATTTTGCTTTCAAGACAATTCGCTCGTAAGCCACTTACACGTTATTTATTATCTTTGATTTCATCTTCAATAGAGTATAAACACTGGAAACTTGGAATGGCGTAAGTCAATTTTCAGTGAAGAGCTCCACTTCCATATTATTTAACAAGTATACTTATATTTATTGAATTTATGAGCATAAAAGATTTGTGTCTGTAACATTTATAGTTTTCATAACCGTCAAGATGACATGCACTCCGAACAGTTTCAGGCTATACATAAGCTTATTTACCGACACTGCCAATTTAAACACTAATCAAGTGAGAGTAATTAAATGGAATTAATTAGCGGAATGGAGTCCCTCCAGCTCCGACAAAATATTCGATTCATCTCTGACAGCTCGCTTGTATGCATATTTGTGTGTGTATACACATGTACTATACATATATATTGCACACTAATATACCTACCTAAGTAAAATTTGCAAACTGTCAGTCGGAGTTGTGAAACAATCAGGAAGTGATCGAGATTGTTTGTAAATACGAATGATCTTGTATACTTCAGTTAATCCCCTCGCTTTAGGAATCTTTGAGGAGCAAAATCAAGTAGATCGTTAGCATTCAACATATAATTTAACTGTGTATTAATACTTATTATTATTGTTAATGATTAGGTGAAAAAATCTCATAAATACTTAATAGACAAAGACCACCGGCTGTAAAAATGCTAGGTTGGTGGTGTAATTTGCATAGGCATTATCATAAGGTAGCACTTAATAAGGTATAAATTATAGCTCTAATATTACTTTATAGTTTTCTGTATTAATTCCTGATCAAGTTGCTTTTAAAAAATTAAAGAGATAAAAGCAAAGCAAATTATGCAAATAATCATATGTAATGAATTGTTTTAAAGAAATATAAATTTGGTAATGCGAACTGAAGTTTTTGATTACTGCATGAAGTATTATGAAGTTCAAGAACCTGCTAGTTATGGTAAAAATTCAAAGTCAACATACACAAACACAGTCACAAACAGCAAGCCTTTTGTACAAAACTGTAATGTTAAAGCAAAAAAATAAATGCAATGTTGAGATAGACACTCCTGTGCTTTTTATTACAGTGAACCTGTTTCTGTTTGCAATGAACGATATCCTAGTAATGGATTAGCAGTGTATATCGTTTTTTCATATTAATTAGTTGCAATAGTTGTTTTGAATAAAACCAAAAGCTATTTAATTATGCATGAGAAAAAACATTTTTATTCGAAATTTTATATTCAGCCTCCATTGCCAAAGCAGTCGTGGGAAGGAGTTCTGAAGGCCCACAAGCCTGGACCATACTGCTTGCAATACAGTCTACAGAAGTATTTTCGTGTCCATGGAAGCGAAGACTGCCTTTACTTGAATGTTTTCACTCCAGAGGTAATGTTTTCCTCTCTCTCTCTCTCCCTTTTTTGATACAAAATATTGAGCTTTTATGTGCATTGTGGAGCAAAGAAACCCTATAAGCTTTACGGTTTCTTACTTGAATTCACATAACGCTTGATGTAGCCATTCATCTACCCCAGGCTTTCATAGCTTGACAGTTTTGCTTTTAAATTTTTTTAACTGTCGGGGATGAAATTGCAATTGACCGGCTGCCAGACAACAACGAAAACTATATCAGTCAAAGTAAAAACCTACAGGATCCTAGAATCGAAAAACTTACGTCGAGAAACTAACATCGAAAATAAACGAAACATAAGCAAATGACGCATGGATAGGGTTTTCGCTCACATAGGAATCTCATTGAATATTAAAGGCTTGTTGACTTTATGGAGATACTTTGTGAATTCTGCAGTTATTGGAGCAGCAATTTTTATTAAACAGCAGTGGTATTATTGACTTCGACCCAAACAGTTTCTCTATAATTTATGGTAACATTTGGCAGGTTCCACGCAGAAATGACAATCCTGGGTTGCCCGTCATCGTTTACTTGCATGGAGGCTCTTTCTTCATGGGAGGTGGCCACGAGTTCGGCCCATCGTATTTACTGGATCAGGATGTCGTCCTTGTAACTTTGAACTACCGCTTAGGAATTTTAGGTATTGCAATAAAGTCTACATGCATGTATTGAAAGGTTATTTTTCAGTTATAAAGTATGTAAAAGAACGATTATTAATGATGAATGAATGATGCTTACATGAATTATTATGGTAAAACGAAAGTAAAAGTCACATTGTCTCATGTCGCCCCAAAAATATTGGTGTAAATTCTAACTAAATCTAATCTGCTTGATAGGCTTCTTAAGTACGGGTGATGAAGCCAGTCCGGGTAATTACGGTTTAAAGGATCAAGCCCTAGCGCTGAAATGGGTTCACAAAAACATCCAGAAATTTGGAGGAGATCCTAGTCGTGTTACTCTGCTGGGCTCCAGTGCTGGTGTAAGCAATAATAATACTTTCATTCAACAGCAGTTCGGGTTCATAATTGAAAATAATAATGAAAATAATTGCTCAGAGTGTAGCCGTGTTTGTGTGACGTGAACATGAAGCCGGTTTTTAATTACTGTCAACACTTTTTGTACCGCTTTGTAATATGTATCTAATCTATCTAATCTGTACTTGTGGCCTTGTTGCTTCGCAGGCTGCCTCAGTCCATCTGCACATGATATCAAATGCTACAAGAGCATATTTTCGCAACGGCGTCTCACAGAGTGCGACAGCTTTCAATCACTGGAGCTATCATCCAAGAGAGGTTGCACTAACATGGACCAAAAAACTGGCAAAACTTATCAGGTGCCCGACGGACAACACTGAAAAACTCATGCAATGTGTCCGTTCAACCAACCCTGATTATTTGACTGTTCAGACGTCAAAATTGTTTGTAAGCTTGAAATGAACAACTATTTACTCATCATCCTTAATAAAAATTAACCATAAATGATGATTCAGTGTTATTTATGATGATTTAACGTCATTTATGAATGTCTAACGTCAATTGGGATGATTTAACATTTATGTTATTATTATCTTAATTATAGTAGATCGTTGAAATGATGATAAAACGTACCAATCACAACTAAATGGACATGTTTACAATTATTTTTACAGAACTGGTTCCCTGTTCCGCCAGTACTTTTTGCTCCTACAATAGAACCTGAAGGACCGGATGCTTTTTTAACAGTTTCACCGCTTGAAGCATATGCCAAAAATCTAACTTCCCTGAAACCCTGGATCGCTACTATGACTGAAGAGGAAGGTTTCACGGGGGTATTCGGTACTTATTGTTATGAAATAATTACTTAAATTTAAGAAAAAAATCAAAGTAGCTATAACATTAAAAATTTGATTATTGGCACATATGAAAATATACACCAACAAACTGTAATAAAAATAAAATTTTATGTGGTCATATTGTATAGTAACCGCCCTTGCCGCCAAACTTCCTACGTTGAGACGACATTGGAACAAGCTTGCAAAGTATTGGCTGGACTTTGATTATGCCACAGATAAATCTCAGGAAATTACCAATAAATTGAATAAGTACTACATCGGAGATACAAAGCCAAATACTATTCCAAATGAGATTTTTGCGAAGGTGGGCACTTTTTAATAATTTTTATAGCTACCAGTTTTCAATACACAATATGTAAACGTACATTCGCGTATTATTGTTACGATATTTAGTTGTCTCATCAACATAATTAACATAAATTATTGCTTTATATACTAATTAACATTGCTCATTACTATCTATTGAGCATTTGAGCATGATGATTGTATGTATATACAATGATAGAATTGAGGTAAGATTGAAGATTGCACAATAGGAATGAATATGCATTACCATTTATACACTCTTTGTTTAATGGTTTCTACAGTTACGCCTTAAAAGACATAAAAGAGGACAAGTTCGCCAATTTCTGGTATTCTTTTATTTCCGTAGGCCAATGTGTTTAACTGATATGAAGATATCCGGAAATAATAATCATTTAGAATTGGATGTTACAGCTTTTTTAGTACATTTGTATGAATATATAGTTTTATATACTAGTGGGAGTTTGGGATACACTGTAGTTTTGTATATTTTCTGTCAGTGGTCTCACGACTTAGTATTTTTAGACATCGTTATTAGGCGTGGTCAGGATCACCAGTCAAAAAATGCTGCAGCTCGTAAAACTCAATGTTGTTATCTAGAATCCTTTTCAAGCATGACTGTTATTACCTTGTCCAAGTGTCTGAAATCATGTCTCAACATTTGTTAACCGACAAAATTACAATCTCCAAGCCGTTTTACACTATCGATCTTATTGAATGTTGTCTTTCACAGGATTGTCAGTTTTGAAGATGTTTTCCTTGACTAGTAACGATTATTAACTTGTGGATTTATTTGTAGATGGCGACTGACCGTTACTTCCTGTTTGGCATGCACAAAGGACTCCAAGCTCATGCACAAGTGGCTCCCCAATCCACTTATGCCTACTTATTCAGCTACCGGGGTACTCACAACTTGGCTAATGTTGCTGGTATTAGGAGTGATGAGTGGGGTAAGTGATTTATAGTAGAACATCAAACGAATGAGTACTTCATGCATCACTAATGTTGGATACTCTTACGACTCATGAGTACTCGTCATTATTAGTATTGTGTTTATATATAACGCATAGAGTTATTTAATCAATAACCGCAAACCATTTGACAAACTATAATAAGGAATGTCCATGAGAAAATTCTGTAAAAATTTTTTATTCTCCTTTTAGGCATCGGTCACGGTGAAGACGCATATTATTTTTTCAACAGCTCATACGCTTACGCGGGATACAAGAGAAACGAGCCCGATTATATGATGAGTAAACTTGTGATAAACATCGTAACGAATTTCGCTGATAAAGGGTACGATTCTTTTTTAATAGCATTATTTTTTACTTGTTTCAATTTAATTTTCGTTTTATATAGTTGGTAAATGGGTAATAAGAGCCAATAAAGCTACTTTACAGAATAGTTTTTTGTAAAGTTGCTTCTTGTTGACTGTCTTTCATAATAAGATGTTTTTCTTCTTTTGGTCAGTGAGCCTTTGTACACCAAAGAGGATGGGGAGGATATGATGATCTGGAATCCAGTTGGGAACGTCACAGACATGAAGTTTTTGAGGATAGACAAGGATGTCGAAATGATTGAAGAACCCTTTAAAGAACGGCTGAGATTCTGGGAGACTCTAGGCTTGACCGACACAATACCATTAGTTCCAATTTAATTAACCTTGCGCCAAAAATTGTTATTTGTTTGTTGAGTTGGATTAGGCTAGTCCTTTTAATTTAAAATGTGTTACTTTTGATTTTATTACCAATGAATTAGTATTATACTCAATTAATTACAAATATATAACTATGGTGTTTATTATTTTGAATTAATTGTACATACCTTTAAGTATTGTTAATGTTAATTGACAGAGCTGTAATATTGTCGCCTGTCAACGAGATTGTTAAAAGGTTTTTCCCAGAGATCCTGGCCAGTTATTGTCTAAGCCACAAATTAATGAAAGTTAAAACTGAAGTAACTGCGTGTGTCAGATGTATGTAATTAGAGGTTTTGCAGGTTCACATGTTGATTACACTCTATTATGTCATGACTTAGTTGCTGTGAAACAATAATGTGTGTTAAATACCTATACTATTAAAGCCTGTATCCCACCATTATAAAAATGTTTCGATGCGGTCTTAATTACTCCTCTCGTAATCCTGATGATAGAATTTCCATCGCAGAAAACTCACGCATCGTTTTAATTAAAATGCGTGATGGATGTTTGCCTAAAGAGGCGTCCCTGCACATGCAATTGATTTAACCTTAACTAAATATTTACTCAAGTCGTGGTCTAGCCACAATTGAATTTCAAAAGTCAAATATAAGTACGTATATATATTTGATGAGGTCTCAGTATCTATATTTAGACAACTTTAATATGTTGTATACCTTTAGTAACTTAAAACATAGTACCTTTAGTAACTTTAATATGTCATGCCTTATTGTACGGACGGGGCTATTCAATTTCCAAAGCTCCAAGTCAGTGAAAAATAGCTGGTGCAGTGTTTCATTGAAGACGTTTATACTTATATGCACCTTTCAAGTGAGCCATTAACTATTCTGTCAATGTATGTACAATCTCTAGAAATAAATTTGTTGATGTATAGTTTATTTGTTTACACCGCAGAAATACTCTTACCGCGTGCCCCCAGTCTTTCTTCGCATCGTTGGCTCTGATGCTGACCACCACACAAAGAGCTGATTGTGAACGCATCTTACTTGACTTCAGTCAATTATTATTATTTACTCTCCCTAAATACACAAGCCATCCACATCCACGATGATGTTTTGGTTGGATCCGATAGATAGACATGAAAAGACAAAATATATGTCTATATGAGTACTTGTGTGAGTAAGAGGACAAAAGTAAATGTACATATTTACAACTCCGTGCCGTTTAAGTCCATTCTTTTCAATCACTGTTTTCAGTTTACTTTCTGCTCAAGTGGTCATTTTGTCTTCTTATTGTGAGACCACTGTAAAGTTCGTAAGTACTCTCAAGACTCGTCAATTCATGTAACTTGCAGTTGACGAACTAAGTTGACGAATGAGGCTAGGGAGCATAAATGAATTGTAAATAACATTCAAGTATTATTATTGTATGTAGATTTTGCCAACATAATAGCCGACAATTTAGAAACATATGCACATGGTACAAGATAATTGATCATAGTTGGAAACTGGGTAGGAAAACCTTCAATGAGAGAAAAAGTTTTATTTAGTGTATAGTTTTCCTGTGAGAATAACATAAATAGTATTTATTAAATACACTTGCTGCTGATATCTTTTATCATATATAAATTCTTCACCCACTTCTGTCCTTTGACCAGCAGAGGATCAAAAGTTGTATGTAAATAATGCTGAATTTCAGGTTTACACGGGAAATAAATGCAACGGATTGACCATATAGAGAAATACCCCTGCCAAAACTTAACCTAACCTAAATTAGTCATATTCCTAATTTTCTAATTGAAGAATTAATTGAAGCAATTTAGTGCAGTCACCATAGATGACCTTTACTTGGAGTTGCATATTTGGTATTTTTAGCATTTCCCTCTACAAAATGGAAACAAACATAATAAGGAAAAAATGCATTCATTCAAACGCTTTAACCACAACATGCACCTCAAAGCAGCCAACGATAATACATCAAAATGAAATAACCAAATTATGCTACCAAAATAATTTCCTGCTTCAGCTCAGATTTTTTATATCAACACTATAATTACGTTTGTCCACACACACACACACCTTGCTTTGCCTTTATTGTGCTGCTGTACATACACAAATATTAAGCAGCTTGAAGGGAAATTGTATGCTTAAGCATGTATACTTGATTGCAATTTTTCCAACAAGAAACTTTAATCCATTGAGAATTGTAGCAAATTGAGTATAAGAGTATTTATATTGTGAATCATGAAGCATTTGTAGCAAATTACCTATAAGGTATTAGTATTATGAATCATGCATCATTTAAGAAACTGAATTGAAAAGCTTGGTAATCACTTGTTGGCTCGTTAAGTGACCATGAAATAATTTATTATTGTATTTGCTTGCAACTTTCTATACTTTTGTTACTTTTGTATTTGCTCTAAAAAGGCTATTGTTTATAATTCTTATGGCAAATAGGATACATATATACCCATCGTATGATCCCGGAACTGCAGCACTGATGCATTTTAAAAAATAGTTACATAACAACCCTTTTATTTTCTCTATAGATCAAAAGTTCTTTGAGATAATAAAAATATCGAGATCTTTTAGGTATGACAAACCATAAAAGCTAATAAGCAAAAGACATGCAATTTCCCTTGCAATTAGCAAAAGATTCCCAGGCAGAGAACGCTTTGCTCGCCTGTAATAATTACATGCTTAATGAATTATCACTCTGAGTTTGGCATTGATCCCCATTGCCTTCATGAGATGATCGAGCTATTAGTAGCTCTTCAAAGTGGGTATAGGTAGATAAATAAACAAGTATAGTTTTACAAATAAATACATGCGTTATTTATATAAATATCTTAACTAGCCCCATCACAATTTGTATAATGAGAAGGATTAATAAATTGATACCGCAAAGGTTAATAAAATTAGCAATAATAACGATTACGCAACCATTTCTGTATGTATAAGCTTCTCGACACAATGGAAAGTAATTATAATTTAATTAATTACATGCAAAAAAATGGACAAAAATATGCAAGAAGAACGGGCTGAAACCTCTGAAAACCTGTTTCTTGTCTCTCTGCATCGTATATAGCCACAGTGTCAATTGCATTTAAGCACTAACAAAACCTTATCCCCTTTCCACCCATTGTTGTCTTGCCGTTTAACAGTCGACATGACATGCTTATGTTTGTTTGAGCCTGTGTGTGTGTGTTGATTGCTCCGTCAGCTTAGGTTGTCTCTATTGTGGTCACTCCATTGAAAAGGCATTTGTAGGTTAATCTTAGGATCAGCAACGCAATGTATCAACTACGGAGGTACATATAATAACAATTTTATTATTTGCACAACTTTCCGTGTTCCAGTACGGACGGAGTACGGATGGCAATTCTTGTTTTTTGTTCCCTTTTGAGAGGGTAATCAAATGTACAGATAATAGTTGTAAATTGTTGTTTTTGTCCCCTATGCATGTTAGCCACTATGATGCTATTAGTAGTTATGTGGAAATGTTCACAGGGATTTTTTGGAACGCAAGGGACGCGTGTGTCTGTAAATACATATATTGATATCGTGTATGTGTGTCATATACGATGCATGTCGCTGGGTAATTCTGGCCTGGCAATTTCTTGTGTCATCCGTTTCTTCTTAGAAGTATGTATGAATATTTCTATGTATATGCATATATGTGGTACATTTTTCTCAAAGTAGATACTTATATACTTATAGATACATATATACTTATATTTAGAATCTGTACTCATGTGGGTTTAAGTAATAGTTATAGTTCAGATAAGTATAGCATGGGCCCAGATTATGATATACGCTTGGTTAAAAGTTAAATTACTCGACCTTGAGGCATGCCTTATATCAATTCAGTACCTCACGACGCCAATCTAGTGCAAAATCTTGATTTATTGATGGGGCATGCAATAGGATTAACCCAGGTCACCTTCCTGGGAGTGAAAAATGAGGAGCTGAGGATTTTCATTTCCTTTTCCACTTAGTTTCCCTTTCATTTCATATTAGTGTTACAAGTGGAATGTGCCAGTAAGGTTGGAAAAGAGTATAGTCGTGTGGAGATACCTTTTGGGGAGATCTTCTTTCGTCAGTTATACCATAAGTGGATAGTGCAGTCAATTAATTAAGAAAATCATGATTGCTACTTTCATGGTCAATTTGTTGTGTGCCATGGTGCCTTGCGATCCGCAGTTTCGACCACCTGAGATTGCTGAACTGACTGCATCCAGGATTGGAAAACGTTTCCTTTCTCCGGACGTTACTCATCCCATTGTGCAGTTAAAGAATGGAGATGTCCAAGGATATTTAATGACCAGTGCCGCCGGAAACCGGATTAACGCCTTCGAGGGAATTCCGTACGGTGAAGCTCCAATGGGACGCTTGCGGTTTCGGGTAATTTGAAGCATTCCTTGAAATACGTACATATCTGTAAATGACCAATTCATCTTCTAAAAACTATTCAATGTAATACAGCTAAAGTTTTTTGAAGATGTCAATAATTTCCTAACTGCAGAATGGCTATGACAAAAGCAATGTATAAGTATAAGCGAAATTCTTCGAAACGTCTAAAGCCAAGTACATATACGAAAATGCAATAAAAATTTCATGTATGGACATTTAAAGAAAGTTAACTGTCAGAGCTTTAATGACCATAAATGTCATTACTGAGAATATTGTCGACGTCATATTAAAGGTAAAAGTTTTGATTGACAGAGTCCGGTGCCAAAAAAGCCGTGGGAAGGAACATTAAGAGCAATGAAGACCGGTCCAGATTGTTTGCAGTTCTCCCCAACGAAGATGTTTCGTGTTTATGGAAATGAAGATTGTTTATTTGTGAACGTTTACTCTTCGAAGGTAAAATTTACGTAACGGTATAATATTATGCCTTTTTAAACTGCATTTAATGAGTTGTCGTTTTACTGTACTTGAGAGTATGCACAATGTCGTTAGTCTGTATTAGAGCTGTGGTGGTTTTGCAATGTGTTTGCACAAGGTTTGGCAATATAGGCGGCTTGCGGCACTATTTCTGAACATTATTATGTCTTGCATGCACTTTTATCATTAAATTTGTATAAAGCTTCCTGAGACGAGTTTCAATCCATTGCTGCCGGTGCTGGTGTGGATTCATGGTGGATCCTTCCTTTATGGCTCTGGGGCTGACTATGGACCAACATATCTTCTTGATGAGCAAATGGTTCTGGTGACGCTAAATTATCGACTTGGGATTTTAGGTAAGTTTCCTTCAGGAAAGTAATAAATTATTACCACTATACTTTCTTAGTAATAGCTTGTGACATAAAACGAGCGTCGGAAGTCACTTTAATGTATTTTACTGCTTTTATCTCCATGTCCAATCAATGTCTTTTATTACCGAAATCCATCTTATGACAAACAATGTACGTAGAAAATTTTGATGACTTCCACACTCTAATAAAGCCGTTTTCAGGTAATTATTCCGAGAAGTAATTTCTTTCAATTAGCAACTTGATATGTTGACATCAGATTATAAGTACGACTTTCTATTTCTGAGGTTATTACAACTTGTGAAATGGTGTGAATCAACATTAAGCTTTAGTTATAGCTAATTAACGTAAATAGGTAAGTGTGCACTACAATCAAACTGTAACATCAACTTGCAGTAACAGAAGTTGTTAAACTGCTATTATCCCATGACTTATTTATTTTTCTAAATATAAATATTTTGTTTACACGGATGTTTTATAATATGAACTACCTGCTATTTAATATAACAGTTGGGTTGTCGTAATGTAATTTTACTTGTTCCTTAACAGGTTTTATGAGCACGGGTGACGCACAGTCCCCCGGAAACTTCGGATTGAAGGATCAGGCCCTGGCAATCAAATGGGTGTCGGACAATATCGAGATGTTCGGAGGAGACCCGAAAAGAATCACACTTATGGGTCAAAGTGCAGGCGGAGCTGCGGTTCACTTGCATATGTTGTCTAACACTTCAAGACCTTACATCCATGCCGCAATTTCTATGAGCGGCACAGCATTCAATATATTCGCAGTTAAAAATACCACAAAAATCACCAAATATACGGAAAGAGCTGCTTCAAAATTCAGATGTCTGAATCCAAATGCAGCGTTTGACAAGCAAACGGACGAGGTTGTGAAGTGCTTGCGAAGGGTTGATCCAGTGAAATTAGTTGGGTTTCAAAGTCGACTGCCGGTAATGTTTCCGAATCAAACACTTTGACTTTATCTCCATCCAACTTTACAACAAATTTAAAAATTTTTACAAATAGTCTAAAATTATATTATAAATAAAATGAAATTATTCTTTATTTTACTATAATAATGTACTACAAAATAAGGATAATTCATTTCTAGCTGTGAATTAATTGTTTTGTAGGAATGGGGGCCGTTCCCAATAACCTTATTCTCCCCTGTCATCGAGTCTCCGGATGACCCTGAATCTTTCATCACCAAACAACCGAGAGATGCTTATAAAGTGAAAGATGTCGCTCAAGTTCCTTGGATGGTAACTATTACCGAAGATGAAGGATTGTACCCTTTGTTAAGTAATGAAAATTTATATATTCTAATTATTTAGATTTTCTTGATTTTTTAAAATTTGTATTCTAGTTAATTTTAATTAAAAAACCATGTGGATTATTTACGATTAACGCTGGATTACTTGTTTTAGTTTTTACATGTTAAATCTACATATTTGGAGAGTGCAGAAATTTATTAAAATAATAACTAGCCATTTTTTATTTATCGGTACAAATTATTATTTTTAGTTGCGTACGGGCTATTCATGATCCCTTTCTTACGTGCTAATTTCCAAGACCTGGCACCAAGAATTTTGGAGTACAATCATATGAACAGAACTAGCTCAGCCAGAATAACTAGACAAATTATGGACTACTACTTCCCGGATTCCTCCATAAGATCCGCAAGTTTTTCGAAGCTTAGCGAGGTTAATTATTATTTAATTGTATTATTTAATTAAAAAATTTAATTAATTTCTATATTAAATCTACTATTATTATTATAAACCACAAAATACAGCTTAAAAAATAAGTTCAAAACAAGTCTAAATAATTTCTCCATTAAAATATTCCATTTTATCAACAGCCTTTTTCAGACCGAATCTTTGTGAACGACTACCACGAAGCACTTCTAGCTCATTCTAAAATTGCTCCAACTTATGCCTATGTGTTCCGATATAAAGGAAAGTATAACGTTGCTAATTTTATGGGGATCAACACTGCCGACTGGGGTAAGGAATTGTCTTTTTAACTTGTAAATTGCTTCTGTAAGTTTATTAAGCGAAATAAAATACATAATTAGTTTTCATTTTCCAGATCATTAAATAAAATTGAATATTCTAATATAAAAAAATTATCACATGGTAACTGAACTACAGTGTAAGAAATGAATTTAATTAATAATTTTAGGTGCAGGCCATGCTGAGGATGTGTTCTATTTGTTTAATAGCAGCGTCCTCTATCATGGATTTCAGAAAACAGACACAGAGAGTCAACTGAGTCAATTGATGGTAAACCTCGTTAGTAATTTCGCTTCAAGGAGGTATGAGAAATAAAATACCCATTACATTTTAATTGTATATTATTATTTATTTATTTTATAACACTATTAATTTATTTAATAATGATAATTTAAAAAATATACAGTATATCTATTGTAGAAACCTCTATGATTACAGCATTTTTACATTTTTTACAATTTAGGGAGCCTATTTACACCCTGAATGCCACTCAAGAATTAAACATCTGGCCGCAGATCGACCCGGAGGACGTTAAATTCTTACAGTTGGACTGGAATATAACAATGATTCCGGAACCGTTTATGGACAGAATTAACTTTTGGAAACGTTTGAACGTTACCAAATCTTAAACATTGTTGCCGAGACTTGACGCTTGTATTTGTGTTTTGTGTATACAGATACACGCTATATAATGTATATAGATGTAAATATATTGTAAATTGTTGAATGACATTTGCACCTGGATGCATTTACCGACTGTTTCAGTATGTTACCAGCAGATGGCCATAACTATATTATATTTTGTAAAACACTAAAAAAAATACAACCACTTCAAGGCTTTACCACAAGTTTGCTGGGGTTGCTGAATATCATGCAATGACATTCACGCAAAGTTAAATCTCATGTAAAGATTGATGATGATGTGAACACAAGCTCAAAGTATCCTCACTTAAACTTAATAGCGTGATCTTTTATTTTATTTTATTTTACTTACAATTAGAAGTGCAGTCGGTTTCAAAATGGAAAGGCTGCCTATAAGAAGTCCTTTTATTCTTAAAAAATATTTTTATTCTTGAATGTTATTTTAAACAAATATTTTTATTCTTGAAGTAATTTAAAAAAAAGTATTTTAATTTTAAGGCATGTACCTTAAATATTGTGTTTATCGCTCTGTGATGGTATTCATTATAATATGTATTTAATAATATTACTATTTCAGATAATAGATTTGAAATAAATATAAAATGAAGTTTTAATAATTTTCCTCTCGATTGACGCAAACAGCCGCAATAAATCTTGCGTACGTCTTTTTTCCCAGGCATAAGCATAACATTCATATACATATAACAATACTGAAAATGAACAAGTATATAATAAATCTACAATTATTTGAACTATTATTTCCTTGGGTAAAATTGACAAGTAATTATTATGATTAGCCGTTATAGCCGTTGCTTGAGAAAAATATTTGAAACATCTTTACAATACTTGGAAAAATGAGTAACATTCACGCTAACGCTATAGAGTCGTTCATTACAAGAAATAAAACGCGAGGTTTCTCATCCCACTGCAATTAAACACTGATCTAAAGAAATATATCTTCGGTGAAGCATCTTGAAGTACTAATTTCTATCCATTCCACACAAAAGTTGGTACCATATGGGATCCTTCACCTGTACGATATTAAGAATATACATATACATAATCATCAATTTACCTTGCAATATTGCAACTGAATCAAAAGATGCTTTCCTTCATTTGAATTGCAGCAAATTGTTACATCACCAATTAGTTGACCTTTTATGACAATAAAGCGACGCGCTTATCCACAACTGAAACTTCCTTTATTGTCCTTTAGTTCCCTGTTAATTAATAGGTGGAAATGATGAATGGCCCCACATGAATTACATACAATGTACAATCCTAAAACTGAGGTTGTCAGTACTGTCATTTAAAAACCAGTAAATTTAAAACTTAAAAATAATATTATTATTATATTAATAATAAAATATTAAAAAATTAAACCTGTAATAAAAAATTACATTTCAATTGCGATACCAAAATGTGCACCTTGCTTCTAATTTTACATAAACATCACTAGCTTATTACCACAGCAAATTATGTCACTTTTCTTACCCATTTTCCCTATTCAAATTGCCTGGAGCATAACCCCGTTTTGCAAAATTCTACAATTATCCATCCTTTTCTGCACGCTATACACAATTTGCGTGACTTTCTACTTGCTTTAACAATTTATTTTTATTAATATAAACAAATGCTAACGATAAATTAATATTTGAACTTCAACACTGTATTATATGTACATAGCTAATTATAGGACCAATTTTATTTTCCATCTTTTAGCAATTTTTTCACGGAGCTGCCTCTCTTAATCCCCATCATCCCCTCAATCTTCAATTTTGACCTCTGAGATCTCCTTCGAAAGTAACTTCAGTCAACTGAAGTTACGAAAATGACCTTTGAGCAGTAGGTTTAAAGTTATAAATTAAAAAAGGGAAACTCCATATGTCCATATATTAGAAGCTTTGAGCATTCGGAAGCATTTCAGATAGCAACAAATAAAGTGCACACTGGGTAGACAAGAATTCTGAATGAAGCATAGATACATATGCGTCTCATAAGCAACTTGACTCATAAACGAAATCATTGCTTCAAGAATATTTTGTTGTATACTGTATTACCTGTTTTATGCTACTTCCAAAAATCAAAATTGTATGTCAAGATCGTTGTACATTTGCTTTTGGCTTGCTTTTGGTGTTGGTGAATGCACGTTTTTTTTACATTTGTGTGTAGATCTGTAGGTGGGTCTGTCCTATACTGTATATGTCACGTAATGTGGTAAATGCACTGCAAGATCAACATGTTAATCGAAAGTGAAGAATTCATTTAAACGAAAGTAACATACTACGCATTTCATCAAATGTGTGAAGAATCGAATGCTTCTTGAAGAATTCATGCAGTTGTATAATTTTGTATTACTATAATATATTGCCCTAAGAAACAATAACAACAGAACTTAAGGTATATTTACTATATTGTATATTGACAGTTCTATTCTTCAGAATGTAAAATTATCAAAAGAAAAGACGGCAGAGCAAGAAACTCGTATAGGTCAAGGCTTATTTAATGTGTGGTATATATATAATGTGTGGCATGTACATGTCTCCCTATATTATTCTTTATATTTTATAGTTTTGTACAGAATCTGCACTGCAGCAAAGTAGAAACATTTCGCATGAAAAAAATTACATTAAAAGTTATTGTGATTGTACAAATTTATTAAGCAGATAGCTCAACAGAGTAAAGTGCAACAAGGAAAAATTGGACGTTGGAGCTTGGAAATGCATGCACAAAAATGTATAAACTGTCAATTGAAACTGCATGTGTAGCATTTTACCCAAGCCTTCCCAATCCTGGGAGAATCGATTATTACTTCAATTATCCAATTTACTGCCGGACAAACGAAAGGAAGACGTAAATTAACGCAGCTACTAATTTATCCAATAGTCGCTGTGTACTTGTTTGCTATTGCTTGATGGAGCATATAATTTCATGAAAAAATGAATTATTCTTCACAATAGCGGCTAGTGCATTGGTTTTTTATTTGGTTTTCAATATTCCGCAACACATAGTACATGACCTTACAGATGATTTAAATACTTCTACCGCAGAATGATTTTTTTTATTTATTTTATGCTGCATTATTATATTCGGCTCTATTTTCTTCATAATATATTTTCTGCATTATTTTAGCCGGAATATATTTTGTGCTTTGCTCTATGCGGAACGTTTTATTTTACGCTGAATTTTCTTTTTACATGTGCAACTATAATAATAGAACAAAGACAGATGCTGCTCATAACAAAATCAAGATCTATGCTCACGATAAGTTACTATTGAAAAATAAATTGGAAAATGAACTATGCAGCTCTTTTATCATCATGTAGTTAAAATACGATGGAACAGACTCCATGAATCTTACCCCTGGTGTCAGCTAAAATAATTGAGCAGTTCTTGGAATTTTACCAGGAATTTATTTAAATAATAATTGCAATGCTAAAAGTTCACTTGTGTAAACAAGTGAACTTTTAAAAACGTAATATTATGGAGTATTGTTCATGTAATTATTAGATTCCCCGGGAGGTTTTTTATAAAATCAAAAAATCAAAATCCCAATGCAGTCGTACATGTTAACTATAATCTCAACTAAAAATACAATTTAAAGAAAATTAATTGAATTATTAAAATAATTATTACACCTAGTGCTGGAAATATTTTACGCTTCCATTCCACGACCCAACACTTTTTACAAAACAGGCTGTACTACAAGTCATAAATTTTAACTCCAAAATTATTTTCAATTATGCGTCCACTAATTGATAAATCCACTTGTTGAACTTGGACACCTTGGTGGGCATAAATTTTCCCAGAACAGGTTAGCCCACTGTCAAATTGTGTAGTTATGCATTAATGCTCATAAATACAATTTGTTATTTACAGTAGCGGGTTCTCAGCGAAAAGTATAGGAGTGAATTCTTGGAATCGGAGGATGGCAAATAGGATTTTTCATTATGTATATACATACACACATGTACATATTATGTATCTACTCAATGTATATGTACGATTGTTGTATATGTATATAATGTGTATAAATAATAATGTCATAAAATTGTATATTCCATTCAGCAATTGTCAACAGCGACAAAGGTCAGCAATTGATCATCTGGACAAGTTCACATCTTGATGTTCTCACTTATTATAATAAGTGTGCATAAATCAGTTACCATAACTCTTGTGCACATTAAGTAAATTGTGAGAATATTTTTTCAACAAAATACTGAAATCACATCAGAAAAAATTTATTGTGCGAAGTTCTACGTATGTACAATACGTATATGTATATGACAAGAATGAGAGAATATTTGGAATCAGAGTGGTTCGGTGGTTTCTCATTAAGTCAAAAGTTATATAAAGTGAAGACGTTCTACAAATCATTAATAATAATATATGTTATGTCCTTTCTACACGGAATTTAACATTTTCTATAAACATAAACAGTATGTATATGCATGTAATTTTAATACCTTACAAAAACTATTACAATTTAGGTACAATAGTAACTTTTATATGAAAAAAAACCCAATAATAAAAAGGTTCAAACTTTGCGTGTATTCCGTATTTAGACCAATATTCCATACGCGATTGTACATATTATTTACATTGTTATTTACTTTCCATCTCTGACTTTACTATTGCGATCAAAAGACATTCAGGTTTTCCGTTACTGTCCTTGATTCGTCATAATCTGCACTTATTAAGCCAGAAGATTATATAAGAAAATAACAATAACAGGCTGTAATGTTGTGCAATATTTCAAGTTGAAAAATGCGATCCGCCGGCTCAACTTCATAGCTGGGGCAAACAACAAATAAACAATTTATTATGCACGTATATATAAGTAATTTCCTCCATAGTTTAAGGTACCGAAGATCATAATCTCACTTATTGTTGTTTATCGACATCACCCTATGATTTTATCTGTAATGATATGGTGGTTAGTTAATAGTTAGTAGGTAATAGTTATAGTTAGTATGTTTTTTTTAAATAAAAAATATTTAATATATGGACGATAATAATTGTATGTACAATAATTTAAATAAATCCAAGTTATTTGTTGAAAATTTTAATAATTTTTTATAGTAATAAAGAATTATTCTTCTTATTGGATATTTTTATTAAGAGAGCTCCTGCATCTCCGGTCGACTTCAATTTAACCTTGCAACTTTAGGAAATCCTATAAATCTGCAATATTAATGTTTTCTTTTTAAGTTGAAACAATATTAATGTGCAATAAAATTATTATTATTACAGAATGACAAAGCTCTATTAAGGATTCTCTATAATTCTTGTAAAGATTTTACTCTTGCACTTATTTGTGATGAAAATCGTAATCTTATAACAAGTATGGCAACAGAAACTATAGACCCAAGAGCTCAATCAAGGACTGAATTTTGGGTATGGAACAAAAACGACAAAATGAGATTTTTTACTTTTTTGTAAATGGGATTTTTCGTCAGTAATTAACAACAAAATCATTGCAAGTTACATACGATGTACAATAATCTTCAAAAGATTATTAAAAAATCATAATGATCTTTCAGTAATAAAATAGTCCTGTAAATTCAGTAATTTGTTGTATCCATCTTGTATCTTTCTTTGTTGTCCATCAAAATCATAATGCTCTTTATTTTTATTTACTATATAAGTAAAATTAATGCATTTTTATAAATTTACTAATAAAAACAAAAATTAATCCAGAAAAATCGGTAATTATTATCCATGTTGCTAGTGCGTCAATTCCAGAATGCAGGGGAATACCTGTTTTTTGTGTAGGTATATTTTTTTCTGCATTAATAAATTCCTGACCTTTACCAATTTTTTTTCTTTGAGGCTTTCAATGCAAAGGTCTTAGTTCAATCATTGGTTTTGTAGTTCAATTGTTACGAAATCCTACTCTCAATTTGTATGTACAGATAATATGCAATTGATATATTCAAATGAAGCAGTTAAGAAGCTTGGTCGTTATTAATGGTTTGTTTTGATAATTTCGAAGATGAACTAGAAAAACTTGCTATTTCGAACGAAATATTTTGGAAGGTAAACAAAGTAAAGTATTCTTTCTCCCTCTTCTTTTTTATTCTGCACTACAATAAAAATGTACGAGTACAGAGAATCACCTGATAAATACTAATGAATATTAAAGTAACTCAATTCCTCTTTTTCCATAGAAGAAATAGATACATGCTATGGAGTTGCATTAAATCAATTTTTTAGAGGTTTTCGCTAAGATTGCCCTTGGCTTTTTCATCTGATAGCTCTATACTTTATTGTCATCCACCTGGCTGGCGGGGCTCACTAACATATACAGAGCAAACAAGACATAGACACATTTCTTGAACAAAACTCGTATAAATTATTTGGATTTTTAATTCTTTGTAATAATAATCTCTGACTCATCCAAAACGAACTTGTTTCTCAATATTCTTGTCCAGCAGGGGATACGTGCAACTGGAGTTGTGAGAACTTTTCCAATTCAAAGAAGTCGTATAATACCAGGATCGTAAAACGCTTATGAGTAAAACGCAAAAAGCTTCATTTTCACACTGTGGGACCTCACGTGAAAATTTAATGAGGAAAATGTTTTTACATAATCTTGTACTGTATCTTTATTTAAATTAACTGAAAGTCACCATGCCAAAAATTTCCAGTGTTGTCAAGAAAAAAATGTAGTATTATAATTTCCATATCTAGCAGTAATTAAAAATATTAAAATATTGTTGCTATGCGTGTTGCACATACAACTGCCAATCCAAATTTTAAAAAATAAAACCAAAATTTAATTACAAAATAAGGTTAAAACTAAAATTAATGTTAAAACTAAAATTAAGTTAAAACTAAAATTAAGTTAAAACTAAAATTAAGTTAAAACTAAAATTAAGTTAAAACTAAAATTAAATTAAAACTAAAATTAATTAAATATAAAACTTACATAGTAAATTATACGTTGAAATTATTGTAAAATTTAATTAAAACTGTAAATGAAAGTTCAAATAAATCAAAAGGCCGAACTATCAAATTGAATTGAAAGTTCTAAATAAAAGTGATATGATCGATGAAGCCGGTGATCTAAATCTATAAACGATCACAGTTATTGACCATCCCTGAAGTTATAATTAACATGATAATTATATTATGAAATTGATCTCCTGAAATTAAAAATCTCAGAAATTACTCCTGCACCTAATTTTCTATAGAACTATTTAGCAGCAGCTCCTTTCACATTGTTTGCAGCGGCCCTGTGAAAAATTAAGTGGAGATGCAAATTACTATTGCAGAACGTTGGATACGGCAGACACATATTCCTCAGTATCCTCAGGGCCGCTCTGCAATATCCACTCCATAAAAGTCTAGTGCTTGGGTGTATTATCTGTATTTTGGTAAAATTAACCCTTTTCCTCTGCTTTTACACCACATAAAACCATCCATATCCGTATAATTCTCAAACTTACAATCTCTTAGGAATTCCGTTGTACTATATACGTGTGTATCATACAGCAAGAATGCTTCTGGCTGTTGGTGCCACAATATCCTCGTGTGATATCATCTAAATGTGGGTTACGACTATGTCACCATGTAATAATGTGTAGACGTACACACTTTGCAACCTAAAATAATTCCTAAGTAACTTATACCTAGATAATTTGTTCAAATGAACACACTATAGTGGATGAGTCCGTAAAATTTTAGACGACTTTCTTGCCTCACCAACTTAAATACATACCTATTTGCCTAATTATATTATCTCTTTCCATGCCTGATTAGCCTGCAAACACAAAATTTTGTGGAGGGTGTAGGTGTGGCTTAAAGTTAAAAAAAATAGTATGATATGTAATATTAATTCAATTTTCTACTATAAAAGCATGTGTTTTTCACATATTATATCTAAATTTTATTTACGATTCAAGTTATTCATTCAATGAGTAGCGTCTTCTTTTCAGTTTTTCAGTCTTCCCATACAGTTATAGAATCTCATTAGAGCTTCTTCCTCTCAGAACTAGAAAAATCGAACCTCTTCTAAAAAGTCTCTTTCTTGACCAGAATATTTTATTAACATTCGCATATATTAAAATGCTTCAAAATCTCCTTGTCCATGTCCATGGGCACTGCCGTAATAGAATACTAAATATGTCAGGACAGACTCAGTTCCACTTGTAACGAGCCTGAGAGGAAGATCAGTACAGTAGCAAAACAGATTTCAGTGTACATAATAATTATTTTGTAAGAGTTGTCAGGGTGGGGCGGAGTGAGAAGTGTATAACGAAATGTGAGACAGCATATATCACACATTGTATTATTATTATACTTACTACTATACATATAGACACAGCAGAAGTCAGGCAGCATATTAGAAACAAACCTACCTTGACAGTTCATTGTATAGAAAGTATCAATAATAATAGGTAATAATATATTTATTTTATAAATATTCACTTCCAAAGCATTTATTGCTTTGTGGGGATGAATAAGTAATTGCTTATAATTTATGAATATAATTATTTTATATTATGAATATAATATTCAAGTAATTGTTTATTAGCTGTTGTGATTACGGCTGAAATAATTACATGTTTGTATATTCAGCGACAGGAAAAGTCATTCTGTATAATGTCGTCGGTGAAGGATCTTAAAGTACCAATTTCTGTGTCGAAGGGATAGAAATTGTAGAAATTGGTACTTTAAGATTCTTCACCGACTACAGAACTGTAGTCTGTATGTATCTTGGTATCTTCCTATGTATGAACATATAGTCTCATTATATAATGTATCTAGAGTATTCATAGGAGTATTTCTATATTCTCACAAGGAATTTGCTTTACTTTTCATTGACATGTGAATTAAACATTATTACTTATGACTTTACTTTGCTACTCGCAAATGAAAATTACCTGCTGACATCAAGATGGATAGGAGACGTCTTGTTATAACATAACACATATGATATAGAGCACTTCTTACTCTCAAATCTGGAAGAAATACTGGCTACAGTGACAGAATCCTTAAACTATAAAGTCTTGAAAGGGCATTTGTTTTGAAGCCTATGAAAGTATGAAAGAGCATTTGCTACTAAAATCTGTGAAGGAGCACTTGATATAAATTCTTAAAGACAACTTGCCATAAAGACATAAGAAAACGCTCGTCTGAAAGAAAGACATGACAGACTCTCAGCCTTAAGGACATATGAGGACTCTTATTGCCATAAAGACATGAGAGAATGCTTGCCTGTAAGGTATAAGAGATTGCTTCGCTGGTAGAACATGGATCCTCTCACACATTGTATATTGTTCAAGAGTGAGTAAACGTAAAACGAAGCATTTTGGTATACTCACACAAGCCGAAATGAATGGTGGGAAGTGCCAGTTAGCTTTGCAATATTATATCTTTATACTAGTGGAAAAGTGAACACTCGGAACTGCTCTACTGTAGACTCAATAATCTCACAGGTTTGTCAAGACAAGAGCGTTAGTGGACGCACTCGTGTTACCTGTTATCACTCTGTCTCCGGCTCCACTTGCTGCGGGTGAGCCGCTCATCTGTCCTGATCCGTTTCCAAGAATAAAATAAACATATACACATGCCTTTCGGTTAAATCCGTTTCTATGAATTATCGGGTTCACTCTTCACAACAAAGTTACATAAATTTAAATGTATTTTGTTATTACAAAATATTGTGCTGTATTGGTGACTACAATAAATGTCACAACTGGAGGAATTTTCAGAATTTTCCAGTGACTCAGTTATTACAAGAGATTGTTAGACATTTTTAAGTGAGATTTTTAAACATTTTTTGAAGGAGATTTTTAATCGCTTTTGTGAAATAAGAGAGTTTTGTGAATTAAATTATAAACGTTTACATCAAAATTCTGGGGAGATTTTAGTCAAATTTAATAATCTCCAGATCTTTAATAATTAAAGAACAAATCATTAAATTATTACTTACTTGCTAATAAGTGGAGCTTCACGCTTTAGTTGACAAACGTGGAAGGGACAGAACTGCCTGTTTCTTTATAGTGCAGGACTTACAAAATTAGTCCTCCCAACAGTCAAGTGCGACCGGCTTCAAAATGATCTTGCTCACAACGTTTTTCATGAACGTTCTCTGTGCGTTGGTTCCGTGCCCACCTCAATTCCCTGGACCGGAAATATCTTCGGATACAAATAGTATAATTGAATCTAGGGACGGTATTCGACGCTCCAGGAACACTGATAATAGCTCAAGTGACCTTCTTCTTAATATTCTCGAGTCTGAACCAAGGGTTAAAATTGATAATGGAAAGCTGGATGGATATTTTATGAAGACGGTCGGAGGGAGAAGCATTTATGCTTTTGAAGGAGTTCCTTACGCCGAACCGCCTATTGGCTCGCGTCGCTTTCAGGTTTGTATTATGAGTTTTATTATTTAATATTTGTTTAATAATTTTATTTAATAATTTTATTTAACATTTTTATTTAATATTTTTATTTAATAATTTTATTTAATAATTTTATTTAATAATTTTATTTAATATTTTTCTTTAATATTTATTATTTAAAATTTTTATTTAATATTTATTATTTAAAATTTTTCTTTAATATTTATTATTTAAAATTTTTATTTAATATTTATTATTTAATAATTTTATTTAATATTTATTATTTAAAATTTTTATTTAATATTTATTATTCAGTTATGTTATATGTAATCGCAAATATATGTAATAGTAATGTATGAAATAATTGCATTTATGGACAATTATTATTGATTTTAAACACAACTCGTATGTACCTTTAAATTATATTAGAGCAGCCTTGACACGACAATTGTGCTATTTGCACGGTATGTCAATGTTTTTGAGACATTTTATCTCGCCCAAAACATCTTGTTTTAAATTGTTATATACTATAATATACAAGACAAGCACCACACTTGCAGACTTTCATTGCTCCCTTCAAGGCAACGAAGCTTAAGGTCTTATTACCTGTTGCCATCAATTAATAAGTGCGAAGCATTTTTCCTGCGTCGTGCGTATCGCCACTAATTACAAATTGAAAGTACATAAACAACTGCGGCAGCCCCTGTCATGTCACTGCCGTTGTCCTGATACGCACCTTTACTCCTGTAATTTATTCTGAAGGCTCATTAAAACTTTCCTATTCAGACTTTACAGGCTTCATACTCTAAATTAAAAACAATTTAAAGAACTTACAGAGATGTCCTTTTGGGTGGGCATCAAAGAGTCATTGTCATCTGTTAATATTAGGAGTTTCTGATAGGACTTGACATTTATTTTTATCATCGTCCCTCTTTGGGAAGTTTCACCGGAGCTATACAATTTTATAGCTTTATCCATTTTTCAATTGCTTTATACGTGGAACAATTCTGACAAGCTTATCTTTATAGCTTTGTCGGGCTTCCTAATTTTTATTAATAAGTGGAAGCTTCCAAAATGCTTTTTTCATTTTCTTTAACTCGAATTATTGTATTTTTATTTTATTAATCGCAAATCAGAATTTTACGATCAACCGGAAATTAACCTTAAATTGAGCATACAAACCAGAAATTAACTTTCTGATATTAGCCGGGAAATTAATTTTACATTTTGATACAAACCAGGAATTAATATTAAACTGATGGAAAACAGGAATTAATATTGAACTGATAGAAACCAGGAATTAATTTTAAATTTCTGATAGAAACCAGAAGGTAATGCAAATTATGTGCTAGCAAAGCAACAGCATGAAATGTTTACCAACGGGTACAGTTACAATTTATAAAGCAATGGAACATGCCACTACTCCAGTAAACTGACATACTTAATAGAAATAAAAATTACTGTTTATGTACACGCATAATGAGAGTAAACAGAAAGAAACTGGGAGTAAAAAGATTCGCATTTCGCAAAATTACACACGATATTTATGTAAATTCACATTGCATAGTGCACTGTGAATTGAACAATTTTATGGTTTCCGTGGAGTTTCAAAAGAAAACGACAAGGAACAGGAAGGATTAAGGTATAGATATAGAAACAAGTGAACTCACAATGTAAATAAATGACAATAATTAGAATTTTTCTGTAATAAAGCTCTTGTAAAGCAGAAAATCCGTCACAGCTAATTTCTTAAGAACAACATGAACAATTAGACTTGTTGAATCTACAAGTATTAATGGTATTTTTATTTTACTTAAAACAATGGAAAAGCATGTTTAGAGGTTCACACGGTACAGAACAACAAAGTATAATAAGAATGAGTAACAGAATGGGGATGTGCATAAAATTACCTAACTTATGTACAACAACACATATTTGAAAATTTAGGTGAGTAATACCATAGTAGCGGATACGCTGAATAAAGAATGAACGTAAAGTCCTGTAATTTGCGTAATTCCTTGTATTAAAATTTAAGTCTCTGTCTAAACTTTCAGGCATCAAAACTTGTTTAATTTATCACAATTTATCTTTCAACTCCACGTGCTCATTGTTTTTCATTTAATAGTAACGAGTACTTGTAGTAGGTAGCACATACATAGTTATGACAGGTAAATGAAGATGAGAGTTAAGGGAATACAGGCTTGAATATAAGCTATCTGTACATTACGCAACACGCAACTCACGTGCCAACAGTTTCCCTCATCTTCGCAAACTTTCCAAGACTATAAATGTATGTAAATACATCATTACAGATGAAGATTCTCATGATAAAAACTTCAATGATATATGGTAACAGGTATTTACGCCGTTTCGTGCTACAGTAACGGAGACTATTACAATTAGAGAGTTTTTTGACAACCTAGTTTTAAGCTTATTCTAAACATCTAAACAGCCAGTTTTGCGATCTGAGCCTTTCTTTGATTGCAGTGAATATATTACATTTTCATACAAGTCTTAAAGATAATTGCTTTCAAATTACTTGCGAATTGATTGCAAGCCTGTAGTTTCCAGGATTTCGCAACTTTCACAGATCTTGATGATCTTTAGATAATGCTCGTATGCCATCATAGTCACTATTTACAATACAACTTCAAGATTATTCAAAATGCAATAAATATTTTTACAATACCAACTTATACAATATCAGCAATTATATTTAAAAAATATTAGAATATACAATTTCATTAAATAAAATGAAATTGTATTTTCTATGTATCGTATTTGCATTAAAATACTAAATAGACTTACTGAAATGTATATGCAGTACATAATCAGTTGGATTGATTGGATAATTATTTGGTCAAAGACTTCTTGTTCAACTTACTTCTGCTAAAAAACATTTACATGCTCATTTGATAATCAAATTTTATTTAATTGCCCATTTTTATAATTTTTTCTGTTAAATATACAATGCGTGATCATGAAATATATTTCGGAGTTTCTTTTTTGCCACTCTGAAGGAGCAAAGAATTATGCAATTCATTAGACAAGGACATGACTTCTGGACGGGAAATTATCTCAAATACAATAGATCATTGCTTTATACGAGTGTGTGTGCAAGCCATTATACCACTGGGACTTTACCTCAAGTGGCTATCAAGCCAAAAAAAGTGTGAATATCAATGACATCGCTCGTATCATGAAGACAAAATAAATGTTATAATAAATGATTATCACACTTGTATACTTCTGCAGCCGCCAGTTCCTAAAGGCCCTTGGAAGTCAGTTTTGCAAGCAAAAAAAGTCAGCTTGGAATGTCTGCAGTACAACCCCTTTCGAGGCTTTCGTGTCACTGGAAACGAAGACTGTCTGTACTTAAATGTGTACACTCCTCAGGTATAAATGTCCAGGATGATTATATAACATTTTTTATTTATTAAATAAATTGACACTTTATACTTTAGTAGTGGCGATGAGTAATAAGTATCGTGTAGCTTAGGCCATGAAATGCATAATTTACAGTTTTTATTATACCTTGTGCTCGCTGAATTTCCAGCTTTAAGTTTCCTTGAAATCTGCAGATTCACAATCAAATGCTTTGTATATATGCACAATGAGCACATATGCTTAATTTTTAATAAAAAGCTAAGGATATAAAGGATCTTGTACATTAACTACTGTATAAATTTCTTATCCAGTTTTAATTTTTATGAAAAGTATCTGAAAAGCTCTATCAGTACGTTTTTACACGTGTTTATAATTTGCGTTAACACGCTACGCATACGAAATGAAATGTTGGAGAACCATTCTAAAAAATGTAAATACTCGGAACAACATACTGTAACCTGTAACATACATATATTTGCAAATATACTTAAAGGCTTTAACGATGTTTTTCTTTAAACACAGCCTCGGTAGAGAATGGCTAAAAAGTGGCTGCTCCTTCGGTGAGCACTGATCATATATTATTCTCATATTTTTTGTCATCCATCATTGTTCACTTTTCACATGAAATCCATAGAAATGTGTAATTACCTTTTTTTGCTAACGGCCGTTCAAACTAAAACTGGGGGGTCACGTGCGAAATTTGATGCCAATTACCAAGCCATCTATATATTATGTATTATATATTATGTATTTTATGATCTTCAGATAATTCTCGCCCCATTATCCTCAACTTTTAAGTATAAAAATATTCTTTGCTCCATGAATCTTATGCGTCAATGTGTGAAATACGTGAAGCATGTGATCTGGATGCAAAACGCATATCCAGGATCTCAAACTATGAAAAAATACAATTTACCTGGAAGAGGACCAGAGATGAATATTAATCTATATTTAATTAAAAATACCTTCCGGCCAGTATTAAAACTAATAATTTTTTAATAAAATTTTGTTTTTATGGATTTCCAATATTCTATTGGTTTCACATTTTGTAGTCTATAAGTATTCATGTTAATAATTTATTGCGCAATTGTTGTTTAACGAACAAATGCGATAGTTGTAACGTTTGTTGTCGGAATAGTTTTGAAGAGCTGTTGACATTTGAAATTAACTATATAAATACATTTGCCTTTCGCCTTCAGGAAATTGTCCGCATATGGACAGATTTAGTTTATTTAAATATATTTTCCTTACAACCCAGAAGGAACAACACAGTCCTTCGATCGATTGAAATGAAACCAGTCAAACGAGTAAAAATGAGCAAGTATATAAATAAACAAGTATGGATAATGCTATTCTCAGAAAAGATGGATCGATAATGCGGTTTAGTTATTTTGGTAACTCTAATCAAGTCCTATAAATTGCATGATTCACAGATCTATTTTGATGGCAACGAAAAGAAACACCCCGTGGTGGTGTGGATTCATGGTGGATTCTACAACTTTGGGACTGGAGGAGAATATGGGCCAGCATATTTGCTGGAAAAAAATGTTGTCTTGGTTACAATCAATTATCGACTTGGAGTCCTTGGTAAGACTATGTACTTCGCATGAGGAATCCCATTTAATGTTTTTCCTGCTTGATTACCTTATAGTCCCAATAAATATCATCAAGGAAATTTGTTTACACACGGCAAAAGTCTGTCTCACGCCGTCACACCTAATGAATGTTAAAAACGAATTTCATTCAACAAAATGCTTTTTCATTTGTTGTCCACATCTGGTTTATTACTTACTACGTGTGTAAACATATAGGGTACAATTTAAATGTAAATTAGCCTCAGTAACCTGCTTTACAGTGCCCTTGCGTTTCATGTCCATCGATTCACATGTAATTTACCATATCAAATCCCTTGGGATCTTGGAAGATCTCATTGAATATGCTTTTTAGTAAGCCCATCCTCGCTGAAATAGTATAAATTTTGTAAATCAAATTAATTTGGCGTATAAATTAAATAAATTTCATTATTTAATTTTCTCGACAACTTTATTTAGGTTTCTTAAGTACAGGAGATAGAGCTTCACCAGGCAACAACGGTCTGAGAGACCAAGCTCTGGCGTTGAAATGGATTTCTGAGAATATTGAAAATTTCGGGGGAGATAAGAACAAGGTTACTGTCGTCGGATTTAGTGCAGGGGTATGACTATTTTCCCAATTAAATGAATGTAAAAATTATGATATTTAAAAAATTTTAAACAAGAGCGTAGTTTCCTGGTATCGCTACTTACAATTAGTAAGTGGTAATACCAGGAACAAGATGCTGCAGGATAATCTTGATCTTGACACGTGGACTCTGCATGGAAATATAAAACTTAATAACAACTTGAATTCGAATTAAAATTCCTTGCAGGCTGCTTCTCTTCATTTTCATATGTTAACGAATCGAACGACGCCTTACTTTCAACAAGGTGTATCAATTAGTGGAACCGCTTTCAACCCATGGGCGCTACTCCCTGTCGGGGATGTTCAAAAAGCAACCAAACAAATGGCAGAAATCTTCCAGTGCCCTACAACTCAATCGAAATTAATGGTAGAATGTCTCCGAAGGCAAAGTTCTGCTAGTCTTGTGGCCAGACAGTCCGCTTTATTTGTAAGTTGCTGTTCTTAAGTACCAACGTCCGCTTATTGTTATAAGGTTGAAAATGTTTTAATTATTTTTGTGGTTTTATTGAAATGCGATGTAAAGTAGACAAATGTAGTTTCTCTTATTATTAAATTCATCATGTAAATAATGTTACTGCGGGGCTTATTTAGCCGAAATGGCCATATCCGTACGCACTTTTCGCCCCAGTGGTTGATGATTTCGATGGGAATCCTGATCCAATAATTCCTCTCTCACCTGAAGATGCGTACAAGAGTAAAGCCGTTCATAATATCCCATGGATGGCAACAATGACAAAACAGGAAGGACATTTCTCATTGATGTGTAAGTGTTGCGTATGTATGCGTTGCTTATATACAGTTAGTGTCAAAATACCACTACTACTGCAGTTACAGTATAGATACATCTTCAGAAAACTTAGCATGCTCAAGGTCTTGAGACCGGAAATAAATTGCTTTTTTATATTGAATAGTTCCAACGTTAATGGGAAGAATGACTTCGCTGAGGAGATATTGGAGAAACATTGCTCCAAACTATTTGGTGTATGAGAGAGAAACAAATGATATTCCAGAAGTTACTAGACAAATTACAAATTTTTACTTCAAGGGAGTTGACCCCTTAGTAGCACCTTTGGATACTTTTAGCCAGGTTTGCCTCATTTCCTCATCAGAATTTAGTTGATAAAATGAGACTAAGATTCAGCAGAATGATATCTTGAACTATATTAATATAATTGGGCGGAGGAATATCTGTAGTAAAATGTCATCAATTACGACTTTCAGATGTATACAGACAGACATTTTGGTAACAGCTTGCATAAAGCCTTACAGAAACATTCCAAAATTGCCCCAACATACGCTTACGTTTTTGATTACATCGGGAAGTACACTCTCGGAAATTTAATTGGTCATAGGCAAGATGAATGGGGTGAGTAAAAAAGGAAAATAATATGACAGAAACTATAAAAAGTAGTCATTCTGAAAATGATAATGTATGATTTATTATTGCACGTACATAGGTGTTGGACATGCCGAAGACACATTTTACTTGTTCAACAGCAGTTCCAGCTATAATGGATTCAAGAAGTCTGATCCAGAGTTCAAGTTGAGCTCCATCATGGTCAATCTCCTGTGCAATTTCGTGCGAAAAGGGTAATAATTTTTCCCTACATTACATTTTTCACAGCTTCAAAAGATTGTCATTAGCTGAATAAAACCACTAATTTTATATTCGAAAAGATAATAGTAGTTACAATAAATAATTAGCAATTACACCATGCTATTTCTCATTTCAGAGAGCCAGTATACACTGTAGAAAATTCAACAACATGGAAAATCTGGGACAAGATTGAGGACTCCAATAACATGCCTTTCCTCCAGTTATCCACAGACATCAAAATGGTTCCAGAACCTCACAAAGAGAGGATAAGATTTTGGGAAGGGTTGAATTTAACTTCATTGATTCCTTCAAAATATCCTGAAGACTAAATTGGGATGGAATTCAGTTTAAACTTCAGGGTGCTTACTTCTATAGTTATGCTTACACTCAGTCAAAAGCATTTAATTCAACTATGGGAAATAAGTGGAAGACACGTCCTGGAGTTGCTAACAATAAGCATATCAATATAGGTATTGATGTTATACTTGATACTTTCCTGTTTAAAATATTTAGTAGATATCCAGTATATCTAAAAATTTTAAATGTAAGTAGTTATTCAAAAGATACTTGTTATTTTGTATAAAAAAGTGAGTTAAGAAACCAAGGACTAAAAAAGATTGTTACTGTACTGAAATGTCTATAAAATAGTTGTCATTAGACAGATATTGATACAAGTCTTCCTGGCATTAAACCAAAAAGTACGCTGGTGTATTTAGCAACCCAGGCACATACAGATATAATTTAAATATATTACTGGGGGATTCGTTGAGACTGTAAAGTTAGCACTATAGCTTGTGCCTGGGCACTGTTTTATTTGCCAGGAGATGCGAATATAGTAATTAATTTATTTTGGTAATTAAATTCGTTGGATCGTCAATCAAAATGAATAAAAGAAAACATTAAACGACAGTGTTCACTGTAGCAAGATTGAGGGAGATTAAATTCATGAACGAATGCTTTGTGGTTACTTTAGCAGAATCACTATGTATGGATATTCTATAATAATTTTTTCAAATTATTATTATTATCACATCAGTTAATCATCGGTGGGACAAAAGGGAAAATAGAGGATTTTAACATACAAAACCTCAAATATGTCAACGGAAGGTAAAAGTTTCTTATTTACTTGTCACTATGCTTACCCACAATTCAACGATCAAAGAAAGTTGATGGAAAACAAATGCTAAAAGATAGTTTACAACAAGCCGAAAAGACACGATAATATCAATAATATGAAAAGTTTTTCATCCGAGTATGGGGACGCTGAAACCTTGTCTTACTTTATGTATTACGTTATACTTTACTTAGTTATACAGAGTAGTAATAACGCTATTCAATGTTCAGCACATTCACAACAAATTGAGTGGGAGAAGTAAGATTTACAGATAGAACTGACAAACTGACCACTGATTTTTTTGCTTCTCTAATTTTTTCCCCTTGACATATCTTCACTTTCTGTCTTTAAGTCTTTTTATGCATACATGCGATGATAGCATGCAATAATTTTGAATTATTACAAATGCATTTATTTGTAACAAAAGACAACGATATATGATCCAATTTTGCATAAAAATCTTTTATAAAAGGATTCAAGAAATTCAAGATGCTTTTAAAAATTCTTTCATAAAGGCTGACAACAATAGTAGGCAAGTATGCTTCATATATGGTAAATAGTTCTTGCATGATTTACTCATGCGAGAGTATAGTAACGTAACATGGAGAGCGACATTTGTTAACACATGGGAACGGATAACGTGAGGAGCGTAAATTATCGCGACAATAAATTGTAATTTAAAAAAAATAAAAAGCACTCGCACAATCTGAAAACTACCTAAGACGACTTCTGTGCATAGTACACAAATACTCGCCATGTAAAACGAACCTGTATAGAGACAGCATAGAGAGAATTTAAGTTCAATTAGCAAGAACTAACAAGAAGAACAAAAAACGTTTGCATGTTTTATCCATAAATAAAGAAATGGGTCATCTGGTCATCTCTCACCTTCACGAAGGTTAGCCTCCACATTTTTGAACTCCTTCCAGCATTTTCCTGTCCGTAACAAAAGTATATGATGTACGAACTCTCATTAAAACTACTATTGTATTAATTAGGAACAGCACGATTCTATGTCTCTCGTATAATATAATATTTGATAACGCTTGCCATTAGATAAATAAGTATATAGTTGGGGGGGGGGTATTTATTTACCTAAGGTAGGTAGGTATTCCTAGGTTGTATGTATAAGTACTATGTTTTAAGTATTTTAAAACACAACTGGGGGACTGTCAGATAAGCGTCCGAATACTTTAAAAGTTACTCTATATTACAGACAACTCTTTGGAAACGAAATTTGGGATTAGTTAACTGAACTTGAATACAGAAAAGTTACCTTCTAACAATATACGCTTATTTCAACTGGCTAACTATAAAGTCGTGGTTAAGAAGTTATGGTGGGAATTAAATTGGAAAAGTGTCTCCAAGCCATCAACCTGCGTGTACTGTACTTAAAGGTAGTACAGCATTATGTGCACGTCAGCAAAGTTCTTATTTCTGCATGTTTGATCCCGGATGTAAAAAAAATCATGGTCACGGTAATAATTAAAAAGAGAGTTATGCACGCACAAGGGACTATAAAATTTGTATGAATACGAGTAGACACACTGTAGGTGAATATACCGCCATGAGAATAACAATTGTCATTATATGAAAAAATTAGGTCCAATCGATGCTATAAAAAAGGTTTTTAAATTGCATTGAAATACTGCGGTCGTTAATTATGCAATTTGTTCTTGAGCACCGGAACTACAAACTTATCCATTTCGTCCATCATTAATTATGGAAATAATAAGTAACGATAGAGTCAATACACATTATACATATTACATCATAAAGTTTTTGAAGGATGTTCAAAAATCGAAACATGTCAGATCAACGCTTTTATACACAGATATTTAAAGCCGTCACGTCAGGTACCGACACACGTCGGACCAAATTTGGGAAACATTTGTTATAGGATTGAAAGACTGGGTATTAATTTGAATGGCATAAGCCAAATACCAATGAAAACATGTATATTATTTTGTTACTTGACTCATTGTTAGAGAATAATACACAACAATCCGAAATAGAGTACACACGCGTGAATCTTTATTATTTGTTGAGGTATAACAAACTTACTAAAAAGAATAAATGTGATAATAATTTGTAATGATTTGGCAACTAAACTTGTTCTTAGGTAATTGACTTTTTTGACAGTCTTCTATGACATGACTAGGCAAATACTACTTTGAACAACTAAAAATTATTCCAGCAATAACAAAACTTTTTTGATAATTATGACAACAATAAAATTAATATCTAACAAATAATAGTTGTAAGTAATTGATTGCGAATGTGACGAACAATTTGCTACATTTCATTGATGGCATCGCCAACATCGTGTATCTATTGGACTTCAGCATAATTTGGTACATAGTATAGCAATTTGCGCAGTTCTTGTACCTGACTTTTATCATGCAGTATACAGTAAGGCTATACATATTGATAATAATTTTGCAGCACTGGTTGGTAAACAGGCGTACACACACCCACACTTGAATAGCTAACATATCATTAGGTATTTTCATCTTTTCCAGTTTCAAATCAGACAGAAAAACTTCTTACACACACAATATATTTTATCACAATTCGTCACTACACGTCATCTAAAGACTTTCTTAGAAACAAAATAACAATTATTTTAGTATTAAAGATTTGTATAATTTTATTTTTTAAATGAGATCATTATTTGTGTCATTCAAATAGAAATATGTCAGATTTTCTTCTGGACTCATCCATACAACAGAAAATTACAAAAAGTAGTAGAGAGTAGATTCGGTAAAGCTTTGGTCACAAATAAAGTGGAGGTAATCCTAACAGAAACCTGATGACGTTCTATTGCTAAATATATAGTTCACTAGCATATCCCTTTCAAACATGGGGATAAATGCGATAGCTTGGATCTCATTTCTGTCGAAATCCAATCTAAAGAAGTTACCAAGAACGCGTACATACGTACCGTACTACGGAGTAGGAATGGTAAACAGTTTGGTAGTTGATGGAGGAGAAGAATAGGATCGTCCCTATCGATTGCAAGACCTACTCAATTTTCTCATCTTGTATCCGTACGAAGTTTTCTCAGGGTTATTAAGATGGTCTTTTACTTGTACACAACAGGCACCAAATACGCTTCGTGCTGAGGCTAACTAAATAGCGAGTGTAACCCACATCAACATATGTCCAGTTGGTAATAATAATAACTTTGAAATGCTTGTGTGAACATTCTTAACTTTCTGAAGTGTGATCCTGACGTTGTACCTGCTACTCTACAAAATTATTCCATTTGAAGTCATTACTTAACTGGAATGGAACTTGTAGAAAATAGTTTAACTTTCACTGGGAACTGCATTCAAATATTGAATAATTATTCGAAAACTAATCTATCGTACACCACAATAGATTGACAGTGTAGGTTCGTAGTGTAGAGGTACAAGCTTGCAATGTGACTAGAATTATGTTATAACGAGTATGATTATTACGAATATATATTATATACATACAAACTTATCTAATCTTTGTGAATTTAACATAAATAAATAGGTAACACAATGAAATGGAATATGGAATAAAATCTACCTATATCAAGTACGTATAGTTTTTTGTTATGTACTTTACAGGGGAAAGTGCGAATGTAGCAATAATTGATTAATAATGGGCTTTCAATTTATAATTTGCGTTTCATATGTTATAAGGGTAACTGTAGAAAGATTCCACTTCAATTTTGTCTTTAGCCATCCAATGGGGGTCCAAGGTACACCATAGACACTTCTGTATTACCATAAACGGCTGATATTGATGGGTAAAGTTCTTGTTTAGGAAG
>JAQGAK010000310.1:0-96659 GCA_034696945.1 Lipothrix lubbocki
GTATTAATTTTTGTATTAATTTTTGTATTAATTTTTGTATTAATTTTTGTGTTAATTTTTGTATTAATTTTTGTATTTATATGACAAGCTTCAATAAGTACTCGTGTAAACGTTTCTGTTTTATACATATCGGAACCAAAAACCAAGTAATAGATGCAGCCATATACATGTTACATAAGTAAAATTGCACTGTATGATTTTGTCTCACTTAAGATTCGTTAAAATTTTAATTACAATTGGGTAACATGAATGCGTATACTTATGCGGGTACCTACCTAAAATGACTATTTATTACTAATAATAATTCAGTAAATGTCCTTCGACACTGTCGTTTGCAGAGACATGGTTGTAATGGTGGGGCTGATGACCCCACCCGCATTTCGTTCATGTATAATCTCCAGCAATTTACTGACGGAATCATTCTCTTGCCCCAGTATGAAGATCTTTTTGAAAATCCGGATAGTAAGATCTGTAAAAATATTATCTTTGTGTTGTATACGACGGATTCGTATATGTATCAAGATTCTTCTTGTAATAAAGAATGAAATTAGTACTTAATTAGTACTTAACTTACCATCCAAATAACGAAAACAATTTCGCTTTATCCAGTGATTCGTGATACAGGAGTAGTAAATTAAACCTCCGGAAGTTAAAATTAGGAGGAGAGAAACGCTGAGAACTATAATATCTTCCCAGCTCCACAAGCTTTTGAATGTCCAGTCAGCAACCAAGAATGGCAATAGAAGAATGCACAAGGTGAGTATTACGTAAAGAAAGGGGATGATGAGACCTTTCTGCAAAACGAAGTTAATCATTGGACAAAAGTGCCATACATATTGTAAATTACTCACATCAGGAAATACAATACGTTGCATAATATTGTAAATGTTATTGTAAACGCCAAATTCAAAAAAACTTCTTTCGAACAAATTGTCAAAATAAAAAGAAGTGTTTACTTTTAAATAATTGTCCAGAGTATTAATGTGCCAATGAATGTATCCAGCAACCACTAGTGTGGTAAATAATATTTCCAGGTATATCGAAGAAAGAAGTAACAAATGCAGCCAGGATAGGCCCAACGGTACGTAAATTAAGGCTGGGATACTCTGAAAGCACCGAAAATTCCTTATCACACCTTACTATATCACATCTGATATCTGTCACGCATTTTTCCAAGCAGTGATAATGAAAATAAAATAAATTAGTAAATCATCAAAAACTTTTATTTTAGAATCATATTGTAAACGTATAGATACAAACCTGCAATATTAGTGATGGAATGGGGGTGAAGCGGGACAAATGTAAATAGCCAAAAGATTGGGGAGACAAGCCATTCCGGGCCCCAACAAACGGAACTCTGTAAGTAAACATTTAAAAAGAGCTTTAAAATACTAAATAACTTTCTGAACATGTGAGTCTGAGAAGTAAAAAGATGAAAACCCGGTTTGAGTATTAAATAATTATATATACCTTGCTAAGGCATTGGTGTAATTTAAGAGTGTGCCGAAAATGCTGATTCCAACCAATACGGGCATAAGCCATTGAATTTGCTTCATTGGAATCCACTTAGTGAAGAGACCCTGTATAATTTTTGAGAAATATTACACGTTTATTACAATTTCGAAATATAAGTACAGTTTTTGAATTTTCGAATTCGAGCAACATTTTTGCTTTCAAAATGTAGATTATTTAGTTTAATTTAAAGAATATTATTTAATGTAAAAAATAATTTAGAGTAGAAAGAATTTTTTTTTTAAATTAAAATTAATGAAAAACATTAATTAATTTTAATTTTGTTTTTAAATTCCAGCAGTGATTGATACGTTAAAATCATTGTTAGTTAAACTGATCTTACTGACGGTACTAGTAAATACACCATTAATTCCTCCGTGGTTAATGCTACACTGTAACAAAGGAAAATGGACAGATTGACGAAGCAGATGATAGGAACGGATATCACAGTCCCCATTTTGAGATTGCTGGAGGAAACAATATTGAGCTGATTCAGAAATTGAAATTATATATCTTCATAACATTATAACATATAACAAGAATATATAATGCAGTTTTGATTACTGTAAGTACTATAATAATACTGCTACACTTAATTTCGATAATTAATTAATTAATTTAACCCGTACTGCAAGCTAATATGGTAAGTAAAAAATAATGTCTATGTATAATAATAATTTATAAAAAAAATCCATGTATATACGTAAGTACCTGGAAGGCCTTCTGTACTCTTCCATAATACAATTAGCTGATCCCCAACCTTGGTAAGCTAACGCCGCGCCAGAGGTGACGGTATATACTCCGTACATTTTTTGTTGGGTGGTAGAATAGGACGATAATTCCACTGCCTGCGAACCGTTATTACTAGAATCGGGGAAAATACTTATACCCACAGAGCCCATATTGTTTTTGAAAATTTCTGAATTTATAAAATGTCACAGTCACACAAGCTGTAATTTTTAGGTTATTATTTATGATAGTATTATTTAATTTAATTGTTTATTTTAATTATTATTTTAAAGCTGAAAAACAGGGACAATTAATACCCGGATGTTTTGCACCGGCGTACAAACTAATGCCAACAATAAGCAACAATGCCGTGCATTTAATTCCCAACAAAATCTCAGATAGCCATCTAATCAAGCGTGTGCTTAGGGAACAGAGGATGACGGAGAGCACTGTAATTGCCATAAGTTTCTATATTTAGCAATTATTTTGTGGCTGTAATTACTTCACTATATATAATATAAGGTTAAGCATTCATTTGGGCTCACTTACAAATAACTAGAATAGCTAAACAAGTTGCTCCAAAGTAAAAATCATCATGGAAATTCGAGAAATCTGTTTTTTCTGTAGCCTCTTTATCAATTGCTCGGAGCATGAACACGGCTGTAGATATGGCTAGTGTTGCTTTTAATACTGGTCTAAATGGCATATAAATTATTATTAAGAGATTTGAGATAATAAAATAATATTAATAAAATTGAGATTTGACCAAATAAGTTAAATATTGTAAATAAAATTATTATAGTAATATTTCCAATATAATAAATTGTATTAGGTATACAATATAATATTCTAACCCAATGAAAAGATTAATAGCAACTTGGTAAAAACATGCCCCGAAGGATCCATAGAATTCCAGAAGATAAGTAAGATCTCCTCCTGATCCCGGAACTGCTCTAGCAATATCCAAATAACAGAATGCCCCTAAAGCCATCACAATCCCATAAAATGCCCAAAACATTAAAACCGTCGGTACATTTCCGACAGCTTTCACTGCAAAGTAGGGCATGGTGAATACACCTGAAGTGAAAATTATTTTCATTACCTCAAAATTATGATTTCTTATACTGCAAACTGCAATAGTTTCTATACATAGAAACTATTATTATTGAATAATTGAATTAAATTATTTTTATATTTTATACACATTATTACCCAAGCCAATAACAGTCCCTACCAATGACGAGATGCATCCGAAGAGTCCAAAACGTTTCTTCAGTATGAGCTTATCCTTATCCTTGCCGAGTATCTCTTCTGGTAATTCGTGCAAAATTGCTTCTTCCACCACATCTTCATCTCGTCGGATGCTGTACCGAATTTCTTTGAAAATAGAATCTCGGTCATGATAAGTCTGTCGTTTTTCTGCATTCTCCTCCTGCTGCAAGTCTTCCATTAAGGCCGGAAGGAATTTAAAAATTCGTAGACGTTATAATATTCCGATTTCCAATATTATTTATTTGAAGTTGATTTTAATTTGATTTGATTAATGATTAATTTGAGCGTCATGTTAATTGTGAGAATAATTCACCTCGACTTAATTAATTGAGCATGTTGTACGAATAATACACTTTAATTATTTATTAATTAAATTAATTGAGCATGGCCTGTACTTGATATTTTGTTTGATTGCAAAAAATTAAATACAAAATTACGCAAAAAAATGATTACTTTAAAATAAATTATGGAATGCGGCAATTCTAAGTTTAAAATTTTTTAAATACGGTATTTTGATCCTGATCCCCCATTATTATTCTGATCACAATTTTATATTTATACAAATTTATTTTGTTAAATTAATCGAAATAAATTAAAAGCAGCAAATTTTATATTTCTGGAGCAACATTATATTTAGTGATAATACGTTAAATTTTTTACAACGTATTTTTAAAAATTTATTTAATAGTAATACACATTTTTATTTATTTAAATAAATTAGATGTTCATTTGTTTATTTTTGTGAAATTTTATCTATACTTGTTTGTGTGTATTTATTTATTTAAATAAATTAAATGCTAATTTGTTTATTATCGAATTTATCTATATTTGTGTCCATTTATTTATTTTTAATTATTTACTTTAGAAATACTTGTATTCATTTGCGCATTTTAATTTATTTTTTAATTTATCACAAACATAATTTGTGTTTTAATTTTATTTATTTATGAATTTTATTTATTTATATTTTACTTTTAATTATTTATGTTTGTTCCATTTTATTTAGTTTTTTATTTTTATCTATTTAAGTAATTACTTTATTCATTCGTTATCGTTTATTATTTTTAGTTCATATAAATATCTTTTGGTTTTAAACAATTGCAAATTGCAATAATTATCGCAATTATTGTATTTGTTCTGATTATCCAAGAGCTTTCGATTTATTCATAATGCATTAAGTGCGCTCTCGAGGTCGTTTTTAGAACTTCAATTGCCACCGCGAAAGAATTTTGTATTCAAAAATACAGTTCTCCGGCTCCGTTGGACGCGCATTCCGTCCGAATTTTTATGTGAACTTTCTTGACTTGACCCTTTCAGAATTTGTTGAAAATTAATGTAAACTAAGTTTGCAAGTAAACATAAAGGTAAGTAATTTAATAAATTAATGAATGTAAATAATAATAATTGCTAAAAGACATAATTCCAAAGCGTCCGAATACAAAGTACAAAAAGGAAAAAGTTAGAAGGTCAATTTTGTTTGCTGAACAAATCATGATGCTGTAAATGTTATTATTAGACATAATAAGATAAATGACATTGAGAGTGAAATTTGGGATGTTTTACTGTTGCTCCTCAGGAATCGGAAGATACTGTTTAAAAGAAGAAATTTTATATTTGAGCCCCGAAAATGTCTACGTCACCAGGACCGGCTCCAGTGGGGACGAAGCGACCGGCGGAGATGGAGCTCGTTCAGACCAAAAAGTATCGCTCGGATGTTATGGAATTTGATCCATCGGTAATTTTCTTTATTGTAAAACCAATATGGTTGTTTTGTAGTTTTTCCAGCAAATTATACTTAAATCGTTTCATTATTCATTTTTTTGCAGGGACGTCAGGGCAGACGTACGACATCATTGCTGTTTCCAATAATGTTGCTGGAAGGGCATCAAGGAGAAATATTATGTTCCAGATTTAGTCCGAAAGGAGATGTTTTAGCTTCTGCTGGATCTGAGCGCTCTGTTTGTAAGTTACACTTTATGTTTTCCCGTCCTTGTGTCAAGGGATAATAATTTAGTTTAATGGACTGGAGGGCATATTGCGGGCCTTCGGAGTTCTTTTGAGTTACACTATAATAAATTTTTACTCTGCTTTGTTTTATTGTGTAGTCATATGGAAGACTTATGGTGAGTGCGAAAATGCAATAATGCAGCCATCACATGGAGGAACTATTTGCGATCTTCGCTTCAATTACGATGGAACCATGCTGTACACGGCGTCAGTAGATAAAACTGTGGGAGTTTGGGACGTGTCTACTGGCTCGAGGCTTAAGAGACTCAAAGGGCATACAAACTTTGTGAATTGTGTTGGAGAATCTAAGAAAGGGCAGCCACTTGTAGTGAGCGGGAGTGATGATTGTCAAATTAGAGTCTGGGACATTCGTAGACGAGGCTCAGCTGTGAATTTGAATTCTATTTATCAAGTTACTGCTGTAACCTTTGGAGAAAACACAGAGCAGGTTATTTCATCTGGGATCGATAATGACATTAAAGTTTGGGACTTGAGGAAAGCCGATGTGGCAATCAACATGTGTGGGCATACAGATACTGTGACTTGTTTGGATTTATCACCGGATGGATCGTAAGTACTTATTTTTGTACCATGTTATTACAAGGATTTCAGTAAGAAAAAATTATTATTATTATGAAACTGTTGTTGTTTGCCTATAGCTACGTCCTAAGTAACTCCATGGATTCGTCTTTAAGAATATGGGATGTACGTCCTTTCGCACCATCCAGTAGATGCATGAAAATTTTCACAGGCCATTCGCATGGATTTGAAAAATATTTGATCAAGTGTTCGTGGTCAAAGGATGGTCAGCGAGTTTGTTCAGGATCGTCAGATCGCTGCGTTTATGTTTGGGATTCAAATACTCGACAAATTCAGTACAAACTACCTGGACATGAAGGGTCAGTTACCTGTGCTGACATTCACCCAGATGAGCCTATTTGTAAGTCCCTCATATGAATTTTATTTCAGTGTATATGTTATTTTTGGAAATTTTTATCTTTGGAATCTATCATTATTTGAATTTAAAGTAATAATTAATACATGGCTATTATGTTGCAGTATTATCTGGGGGAGTGGACAAACAGATTTTTCTAGGCGAACTCGAGTAACTCGGATGTTATTCAAAATATGGATTTTCCGAATAAGAGGGGCTTAGGGCTCCTGACTGGCTCCAACAGATTAACATATACTTCATTTATAAATTTCTGGCTGTTAAATAAATTTTTGTGTATTTATTTTTTCCAAATATATTGTAGCTTTTGTTTTTATAGAAATTTCTTGACTTTGGATATATATAGGTATAAAGTTTGTAAATAAACTAAACATTTAAAAATGACATATCTGTAGAAATAAATTACATAAAGAACTAAAGCACATTATACTTTCATACACAAGTTTTTCAGCATTGAAACTTAAAACGACTGCAAAGTTTGTAAAAAATCCTTATGAAATTCTCTATTTTGTTTCATAATTTCTATTTCCTTTTTAACGTTTTCGTAATCCGAGCAGTTCTCCATTAATTTCATTGTATTACGTGCCAAGTCAATAATTTCAGCACGTTTTTCTTGTGGAATATTTGGGAAATCCAAAGCTGAGCAATTTAGTACCAGTCTTAATATAATTTCTGCAATTTTTGTGGAATTTGGCCTCAGCCAGGTATTCTTCACTTGAACTTGCAGACACTAAAATACAAAAACACTGTTAGAATGAGTAAGTACAGATACGCAGTAAAAATATTGTAAAATATAAAAATACCTACCTTCAGCATAGCTATCCAAAGCTCATCATCATTTGTAGATGTGAAAAATAAAATTGAGTCACAAATTTTACTGTTCCAATGCAAAGTAGCGTGACCCAAAATTTCTAAGTAGGACGTAATTTGCTTAACCCAAGTATATTTCAAAGGTCTTTCGGTGCACATATCTAATGCAAACAGCATTTTTTTCATAGTTTCGTCGTATTTCGTGAACTGAAAACGGAAGTATATGGTCAGCAAAAATAATACACACGTGTCTAATTTAGTTTTATTATCTTCCGTATTTGAAATCTTACTTTATGGCTGTTCGCGTTAGGATTAACTTCCATTATTTGCAGCACCGAAATTAATAAGGGAATCATTCCGTCTATAACCGCTGGATTTTTATTATACATAGGTCCGTGCAAGGCGTTGTATAAAACTAATACCCAGTTGTCTTTTATCAGGTCAGCCTTGTTCTGCGATAACAGACCACCCAAGATAAATAAAAATCATAGCATAATTATATCCCATAAAGCGCAACAAAAAATTGAAATATCTTAATCACTAATCTTACTCTCTACAAATAAGATTTACTTACAACGTTATTGATAATATGGCCAACTACAGCGATACCCAAAAGCGCATTTTCGTCGTTGTAATCATCCAGAAGGAGTAGCGAGGGTGCGAGAACATCCCCGACAAAGTCTGACAAATCTGGATACTGGAAAATAAACAATGAAATCAAACAATTATTATTACTCGTACCTATTCCATATACTGTCATAAAAAATAATTATCACCACAATAATATTAAATCTTCTCACAGAATAAAATCCTCACCTTAACCTGAATAGCTACCCACGCAAAAGAAGTTACTGCCGCAGGGAAATACTTCCATGTACTAGACTTCAATTTCTGTCTAAGACTTTGCAAGCAAAGAAAGAACAGGGACTTTCTCGGTGTGATGCAGAGTTTAAAGTCTTTATTAAAAATGCCCGCAATATCTTCACCACAGTCCGTATGTAATAGTAGCGACAGTCTATTCATCACAATGTGACATTTCCCCATCAATTCATCCGACGTCCACGGCTTGTCCGGTTGCTGATGTTCACCAATTAACGAAATCACTGGGACTAACAATTGTTTATGTTTTTGTATAATTACGTGATGCTCCTCGTGATGCTGCTGACTGACTATTAAATCCAACGAAGTTATAATTGCGTCTAGAAGACTTCCTACCACTTCTTTACTCGGGCAAAGGACGCTGTTCCAATTTGAAATTTCTTCCGCGACATTTTCCAGCTTGGTCAACAAGCATTTCTCAGCGAGGTCGCTAATATTTTGGAGGCATGTGAGTACTTCTTTGGTAGGATTGGCCGACATCCCGGCAATTTTTAGCATCTATCACGGATCACGGGGATGCTTTTTTGTTCGAACGATGATGGTCCGATCAGATCTAAAAGAAATTACAGTAAATTAAAAATGAGACCATTAAACAAGATCAAATTATTATAATAATATCTGTGTATAGAAATAAAGTTTAATTTCGAGTATATTTAATTTTGTACCATATTACCATAAATACGGTGTACTAAAATACCCGGTAAATAATGCCCGGTTTTCTTCTAGGCTATTCGTTTCTCTGCGGTTGTTTCCTTTGAAGTTTCTTGATTTTCTCTGATTTTCCCTCCTTTCGCTAAACATGTGATGCGTTGCTGGCCAGTGGAATGTCAATGTCGAGCTCAACTTCATCAGCTTAAATGTATGAGATCAGGATCAGAATCAGAAAGTTTATTCTAAATTTGACTGCATGATCTAATTTCAAGATCTAATTAGCTTTCTTCACTTTTACTGAGGATTTAATTTCAAGTTTCCATTCATAAAGGTCAGGGAGGACCGCAAAGCCATATTCACAACCAAAATGTCCATCGGAAGACTAATTCGGTAAGCAAAAATGAATTTATACATTACGTGCCATATTAAGTATCGTATATCAAAATAACATTTCCTATAAAATCGGAAATAATACTGAACGAAACTCTCATATGGAAAAACCAGCTGTTTATTTATTACTTTAAAATTTGCTTTTACCAATTTGATTTTTTATTAATCATGATCTATTTGTATTTATACAGAATTTCTACAAAATACGGCATAGCCGGAGGTTCCGTGTACTATGCATATGAATTAGGTCTGTGGCGAAATTCGGAGGAAACGATTAAAAACTATGCAATTTTTAAGCAAGACGTCGATGGATTTTTGGAATCCTCCCCTGCATTGGTGGGATACGTTAAAACTGCTGGAGACTCTGTGCAAAGTAGTATTAAACCCGTGACGGAGGTAAGCATTTTAAGATTTATTAACACGACGAGATTAATACGCTGTTGATTTTTAATTATTTAATCTACATATTATTCTTGTATTTCCTTCAGCCCGTATCAAATTTCCGGAAGGAGTGGTTGAATTTCGATCTCTGTGAAAAAACTAAGGATGGTGTGATTAAAACTACGTGGAACAAGGGTGTAGAGGTGACTATAGATGTAATTGCAGCCACACCTGAGACCTTGAAAGGATGGACTCTGAGCGGGTGGGACAAGCTGTCAGAATTGGCATCTAATTCTGGAACAGCGTCCCCGCCTGCGAATCCTTCTTCCTAGTTAATTAACGTACTGTTATAGTCATCAGGTTTGATGTCGTAGTGAAATGTGGAGGGTGATGTTACTAACAACTAATTTCGAAAACAAAAGTTATTGGAGTCATCTTAAGACCTTGCGATTATTAAAAGGTCATTATCTCGGATTGCTTAACCTTCCATGTTATGAGCAATATTATAAAAGTGATTATGTCAGTGAAAAATAAATAAAACGTTACACAGGATTTATTTTCAAGTAATAAAACAATCGAAAAATTTAATTCATCCAATTTGCATACTTTCTCACACTCAAACATCATCATTAACATGGATAGGAGATTTCGGGTTCAGGTATAGAAATGCAGGTGTTCTTCATTATTACTCAACAAATGTAGCATCCTTTGAAATTCACATGAACAAGATAGCTACTATAGCCTATTATTATCTATGCAATTATTATCATCAGAGTTGATCTCTCTAAGTAAAATTTGTTAAAAAATGTGGCATAAACTTGCCTATTCGTTAGTTATCATTCAATATTGAAAATCTTTAGATGTGTGTAAAAACATTGCTTTCAAGAAATTAGTGCATTCATCTTGGACTTATTTCCTTGACAGTAACTATGTGAAAGTGTGAAGCCGTAACGTGTACGTCATTCAATTTCAGTCCCACTCCATGAAAACTTCTGATGCGTTCGGTGTGTTATTTATACTGAATAGGTCAAACTTTCTCCGGTTCCCCATTAGTTGCCTGCGGTTTGGCTGACTCTTCCTTGGCTTTGTCAGCGTTAACCTTCTTCTTCTTTTTATTCTTGCTTGGGTTCACGGTTGAGGCCAGCAGTTTCTGTTTGTAGACCAAATCATAAATTAAAAAATATTTCAGGAAATCGATATTAAGTTGTCACAAGTCAAAATATTTACCTTGAGGTCTTCATCTTCAATCTTGTGTTCCGATTCGAACTGGCTGGTATCGACGGTGCCACCGGTAATTTTATGGGATCCAGTTGGCATAAGCAAAACAGTGAACTTGAATTGCGCAACAATTTCACCTAAGAAAATGATTAAAAATTAGAAAACCGTACACAAATGTTGATCATGTTTAAACTGCCATGTCTGGTGTCAAATAAATTCTCTCTCAACTTACTATTTTTTTCGTAGAGAACTTGGTATGGGTCAATTAGTTTGTGGTTAACACATTCAACTAAGCCCATTCTTGCCTTTTTCTGATCTTCGAAGTCACGTAAATTGAATGCCATCATTCCATGTTTTTGCGTTACCTAAAAAAATTTCACAAAAACTCTGTCAACAACATTTTATCATCACATTCCATTAAGTCCAATTTTTCGGCTAAATTTATCTCACCTCGCTAAAAAATCCCCGAGAAGCTTTCAGTTTTAACATATATTGATCATCAGTTCGCTTGTAAATGGAAACACGTGTATCCATTTCTTTTCCCTGCAAATAAATAAGTGAAAAAATGTTCAACCCACATTTATTATATTGAGAGAGTACTTACTAACTGCCTGCTATGTTCCGTTTATTATTCCATTCATCGAACTTACCACTCCTTCCCCAGTAGAAATAAGTACATCAACGGCATAGACTTCATGAAGTTCGAAGGTGCATTTTTCATATTCCTTTCGTTGAGCGTCGTTAGGATTCTGAATAATAGTTTTTTCTCCGTCAATAGTATTTTGCTGAAGTTGATGACTCAACATACCCTCGATAGGCTTACACTTAAAACTTTCGGCTATTTTACCTACGGCTTCAGTAACTTTATCCGACTAAACAAAACACCAAAAGGTCAATGTTACCACTTGAAGTTATTAAAGTAATAAATTATTTATTACATAGACATATTTATCTTTGAAGTACTCACTTCATTACCAGGCTTTACTAAACGTAGCGCAGCTTCGGAAGCATAGTGAGCAGCTAATATTACATCGGCACGTCGGCCAGTGATTTTAGTCCCGCTTGCGGCTCCAACAACGAGAGTATGAGCAACAACGGCAATGAATCCATCTATGTGACATCCCAAATCTCTAAAAAAATTCCAATTAAACACAATATTAGAAACCTTCCACTAACCACAGCTCTTTGCATATATTTATAAACCTAACAAACTAAACAATAATAATAAACAAACTTTAATAAGCTGTCTTACATTTTAATGACATCATTCTCTTGAAGCAAATAGTCCGGCTCGGTTTGTAATGGAGAGTAGTGACAAATGCAGTTGTTTACGGAAATACAGGTTGGAAAGGCAATTCCTGAAAGTTCAATCATACAACAAAAGCAGCGTTACGAAAACGTCAACAAATGTACTTTACAACTTTCTCCCTGGTTCATAAGTATTCATCTTCAAAGAAAGCTCACAACTCATCTAATTTTAAATATATCCGTGCATACCCTTTTTAAGGTCTTTCTCCTTCTTGAACTGTTTCCCCGTCTCCTCCAGCAGCATTTTATCCCCAGCAGTACAAATCTCTCGGACAGATGCACCAGGGACGCACTTGGCAATGACGACATTCAGAGTTCCTACAAAATTCCAAAACAGATTGCATGAAAATATGGTCACGGTATTTCTCACTTCCCCCATACAGTCATCAATCATCAATACATCCATCATTTCGAAGACAGCCCCTCGCTGACTTTCCATTACATACACACTCCTCAATCAATCTCCCAACAATATAAATTCTCCATCCCTCGCCATCCTCATAATATTAATTTCCAGGAAATCCAACATTATGTCAATTTTTTAAATTCCTCATATATATTTAAGCCAATCCGGCATATTTGATGAAAAATAATTCCAAAAAACTCAATAAAGGAACAGTGCTATTTTCCCGCCAGGGCTGCTCCATATGCTTACAAGAGTTATTAATATGGGGAATAACACCAGCAAAGGTTGGAGAAGAGGAAGAATAAAGGGAAACTGCCACTGGCAAGTTATAACCAATATTTTAAATGGAGCCGGAATAGAAATAAAAATATTCTTACGGTTCGTAATTTCTGCTGCCATCTTGTACTTGGTGACCACCAAGTCCTCCGCGATGGTCTTCTCCGAATTATCATCTTTATCGGCCATTTTTCACAAAAAATCCGAACACAAGAAAAACTTAAATAGCTCAACTTGGAAGCAGTTTGGAGACTTTCTGAGCCGTTTCCTTTCCTTTATTCACACTTCTCCCTAGTCTCTGTGATCTCTGTGAACGTCTGAAATGAACGTGTGTGCTCTTCCCTTCAAACATTGACGGCAAGACCAATTGCCCATATGTATGTGTGTAACACGTTGACGACGATGCACTCGTCGGCCGCCGAGCCGATGGAAAAATAAAATGCGGTATGGGAAGCATGTATGTATATATAGTGTGTAGGCATGTGCTTAAGGTCTCGTTGCAATAAGTCTGCCTGCCTGCTCCATTTATGATTCTTCAGCAGCCACAAAAGCCATGCAACACCACTTTTGCTTTCCTCCCAACGGAGCAGAGGGAGCTGAAGGCTTCTTGCGGGATTTTTAGGCTGGTGAAGCAGATTAAAATTAACTTTCCTATACCATCTTTAATCTTTACCAGTACTTAAGGCGAGTTGATATAAAAAACTGCAGTACTTGAGTACTGTATTGATATAATTAAATAATTGTTAAATTTAAATTATTTATTTATTATTATTTATATGTCGTGGGCATTGGATTGTAACTAACTGTTGCAGTAACTAATTGCATTGTTGTTGTGGTTTGTGGTACAAAAAGGATGGCAATGCATTATTGTTGTTATTGATGTTGCAATCATGATAATGGCTTTAAATGTCTAAATTAAATGGTAAACAATCAATAGCTTTCACGTCCTAATAACGAGGGATGAGCGATAAGTGCGGCATATACATGGAACTTCAGTTCAGCTTGATCATATTGAACCGTGGCTTAATTTATGCGGAATAAGGGAATAACACTATAATTAATAATTGATAATAATCACTTTATAATGGAACAATCCTCTCATGCTCTCATTATTGATTATTATTGTTGAGAATGTTTGGGTATACTTTAAATCGTGTGTGACGTATGGCCAAATGCAGTTCTGTTGCAGTACTCACGATCAGTACTGAGGATGAGACAACTGAGAAGATAGTATGTACAGATATAACAGGGTACATTAAAAGTACAAAAGCAACTCAACAAAGACGTACTTCTATCTAAAGTTAAGTTAAAGCATGGCTGGTATTTTTAATTGTACTTATATTATATGAGTACTTCTAGGAGTATTTCTGGGGCTTCTAATAGTATAGTTCTGGTATCTACATCTACCAGTATTTTTTAGTAAATACTTTATGATATGGTGGTTTAATAGTACTATTTATGGTATTTCAAGTAGCACTTCTGGTAGTTCTAATTGAACTTCCAGAAGTTCTCCTGGTATGGTATGCTAGTACTTCCGATGCCACAAGTAACTCTAGTTCTATTACTAGAGTACTATTACTTGTAGTTGGATGTATTTTTTTATACTTAAAAATTATACATACTTGAAATACTGGAAAATGTGCTCTCAACAGGCGGGCATTGGTTAAAGTTTTCTTACTTAATCATCTTAGTCATCTTAATCTGAGCTTTAAATCATTTTTTAAATTATAATAATATTTCTTTCCAGCTGCTCATAAGTGACATTGGTAGACTCATTGAAAATTCAATAAAAACAGTGACTAAGATGTTTACCACCTATGTATATTCTATTAACTATCATCCACATATGCCCGGAAATAAGTAGATCTCAAGCCCAAAGGGGTAAGTTGACCAGGATATACACAAATATTAAGTAATGAAATACGAAATACCTGTTTGCATACCAGCTTTGAAAATACTATACACATTTTTGTTAATAATTAAATACAAATTCCCAATGTGATAAAATATAGATTTTATAATTATTACATAAAGTTCTTGTGAGTGACTAACGGACATAAATTCAACTTCGTGTTCAATATTTTGATTTATTATTAATAACAGTTGCTGAAGACATATATATATAACAACATACCACAATTCTGTACAGGTACACAGTTGTAAATTAATGGATAAACCAATTATATAATTAGCTCTCCGGACGATTACTATTAGAAAAACAAAATATCTCGGGTAATATAGTCAATATATTATTATTATAATTAATAATAATAATAATAAATAAATACTATTAATGGCCAGGGCTAGTTGAGGTTACAAAATTGTAAAATCTGTACATCCAGTACAGACATCCACAGGTTTGACTGATGAGCATAATAGAGGTAAAAGGCCAGTGTTGTCGGCATTGAAGCCAAATCACTTGGAAATCCGTCTGTGGATTTAGTCTCTCAACAATGACTTCATTTCCGGTTTGACTTAGACATTGTAGTAATATCTCAAAGGCAAGAGGGCCTTTCCGTAAGACTGCGAGGTATACTTCCAGGTTTTGGTTATAATCTGGCACTTGCGACTGTCAATAACAAAACACGCCATATAATGATTTCATTAAATTCATTGTCAAACACACAGTATAACGTTATGGAATTACAATAGAGTGCCATCTATAAAATAAAATCATATAAAAATGTAGATATTTAAAAAATGCATAAAAACATGAGCTTACGATTCTAATTCGATCGTTGTCATCCAACAAGTTACTGTCAACAAGCTTCTCAATCAGAATGCCCGTGTTGACTGTTTCCGTTTCCAAGAATATCAGGTTTGTACTGATCTTCTCCGCGTCATATTTGTTCATATAAGGAATCCCACCATTGGCACACTTGAACATATTCGGTAGCGGTAACATGATTGTCACAATTTAGTTACAATTGAGAACTTTAATACTTTGGTATAGATTAGCCGCAACATTTCTAACTTAATTTAACGTTGTTGTACCATTTTAATCTTTGCTCTGAAGAAAGGACATTTTTTTAAAAAAATTGTCTCACATGTCTTAATAGAAACCTAATTGACGAAATAACTTGTCGCCCTTCTTTGGCAGAACCATCACCTTCATCACCACTTCACCACCGAATATAGGAAGCCTTTTACATCTTGAAATAATTTTGAACCAGACAGACTAGAGAGTAAAAATATTCGTAATAGCTCTAAACACCTTTCGTATTTTTGTATAATCAATATATTACTCTATATGCTCAAATACTGCCACCCTTTTTCTCAGTACACTGATAACACTCATCCTTGAAGGATGAGTCCTGTGCAATTCAAGCTGTAACGAAAATAGTGCTATTCTCATATCTCATCATTTCATTCATTCATTCAATAGCTTTTGCTACCATTTTTCTTCAATTAAGCACTTGCTTGCGGAGCGCTGAAATAAAATTCATGCCGTCCTGGAACTAAATGGTACTTTATAATTAGACATAATTTGTTATACAATGTTGATATTATCCGTGCTATACCATGCTGAAGAGTCATGTAGTGGTATTATAAGCTGGCATTCATTGAAACTGATTAAACTTCATTAGAACAGGCAATTATCTAGATAATGTTCACTGAATTCAAAGGTTACTTTTGTAAATTGGTTTCAGACTGCATGGCCTATGAAAAATGCACTTCATAACAGCAAATAATCCATGACGTTAACATACTATATTGATTGAAGTGCATTTTTATTTTTAAACATAACATTATACTTTCTAGAACATATGTAGGATAGGCATGCATCGTACTTTATTACAAGATAACAGTAATTAATAATATATGTACACTTTGTACACACTCATTGTATGGAAATAGAGAGATCATAAGGTACTATACACGCTGTGGGCAAATGAGAATCATGTGTGGTATACTCTCAACATGAATCCATTGGAAATACAGTTGTATTAACGATTGCCCGATATTTAAAAAAGCATAAAGTACAGTATTTGCCGAAGTTCCCCAACCTAGATATTTATTATTCTATTTACGTTAAAAACTTTAAAATACGTATGTATTTTTTGCATATGTATAGTAAATATTACATATATGCAATCTATAAGTATATAGAGTAACAGTATAATGTATACATGGGTTCATGAATAAACTAAATATCTAGAAAATGGGGACACAGTCTAATTATGCTTTACAAGGACGTAGGGTAGAAATTTAAAAAAATGAAAAGTTGACTGTGATACAATCTGTAGCTTCAAATGAGTAATCCATATATGTATAAGTATCAGTAAATAAAGAATCGATGCTACTCTCGGCTTTGAAACATATTCTTAACAAACTGAGTAGTAAAATGGTAATTTGTCCCATGTATTTCGTGTATAGGGCATTTCATCATGTAATTATATTTTTCCAAAACTACAACAAACGTTGATAGAAATAGAAAAGCTATTATCATCCACACACCAACAGCAAAAATTTGTATGTGGGATAGATTTTAATACAATTACCGTCAAAAGGAATGTTTCTACAAAAAATGTTCTGGCACTTGGACTGATCTTCAATTTTTCATTATATTCAATGTTACTAACTAACGATTTGCAAGCTGCAGCTCATAATGCTCTAACCTCATTTTTTGTTTTTTACCAATAGCCACAATGTGTAACAATAATTTGAAGTATAATACTAATGATGTTGATGTAAATGTAATAATATCGAAGTTTCAATGGAGCTCGAATAAAAAGTATTGGCGACGTCTACTTACTTAATAATATTTGTCAGAACATAAGCAAGGAAACATTAGCAAATCCGTACAGTCTACGTTTAATTTCCTTATGGCAGAATACATACCATAAATGCATTGCCAAAATATATTTTGCCCGGTTCGTCTCCTAAAATGCGTCAGTCTTTCTTTAAAGGGTCACAAACGTAAATACACCTACGCTTAATTGCTCTAGCTTACCCTCACATGTATGTGTTAAGTCCCCGTCTCAAGCTTGTCATTTGGGACCATGCAAAATTTATAGTCTAATTGCCGAAGGGAATTTCATTAGTTGGCATAGGAGTTACTGGCAAAAGAATATTGGAAACAATTTTATCCTTATGTCAATATGAAGGCCTTACGCAAGTTTTTTATGGTGAAGCCTAGTTAGACCCTTGTTTAAGCACATTGTAAGTGCAAATTACAGTGATATCGAAGGTACAACACTGGAACAATATTATATACGAGACTATTTAATTGACTCTAGTTACTCACGCTCTACACTCACCTGACAGTATATTGATGTTGCCTTAAAAAACAAAGATATATTCCCGAATATTACTGATATGCGATATTTCCTATTGCTATGGACTCCCACGCTCATATGTATTCCTATTTAAATTCACAACCGATAAAATATCGCAATCACAAGTTTGATTTCCTTCACACGTGTAATCTTACATCCAGGTTCCTGGAAGGTTCTTTCCACAGTTAATGCTGTCTGACATACAGTTGGAACCCCAAGTTGTATCTAAATAGCCATTTGTTTTATAGCCCTTCATTACTTTATCACAGTTTAAATAAGGTTCAACCAAATACAAGCTATACCGCAAGTGCTACTATTAATATTATTATTATTATTTGCACAAGGGAGGCAATGTAATCGCTAATGTGAACAACGTCGAAGAAAGATTTTACGTTTTCAAACATCCTCCTAAACTATAATAATAAAACGCATGACGCCTGTGAGCATAGTATTTTATGATTTTATCTTTAACCTCCGCCACTACGACAATCATCCTAAACCATTTGGGTTCATATTCATACAATAATAATAATTTGGAGAGTATTTGGGACTTTCTAAAGTTGACGCAAAGGTAATAATATTCGCAATCCCCCCCACAAGGAAATGCTGACGGCAATATAATCGTTTCGGTCCAAGTATCGTCAATCCGCATTAATAATCGGTATGAAACTGAAAGGATTAGATTTCAAAGTATTGCAGTCACTGATCCTTGATTAGGAAACATTATGATTCAGGAAAACGTACTCGTGTGGAAATACCTGATGTACTTATTGATGTCAATGGGGGTGTTGAAACTTTGCCGTATGATAACATTTTATATACTGCCGTTCTGTACGTCAGTATACAAGACAATACAGATGCCTGGGATTCAGCTTGTATATATAAAATATGAAATAGTAAAGCTGCATACAATATGCTTCCACAGACAAACATTTATAAAAAATTTGAGGCACAAATTATATGAAGTGAAAAGTCATGGGAGAGAAAGTAGGAATAGAGGGAGAAGCTGCGCGACTTGCCGTGGGTAGAGAAAAGCCTTTATGTAGTATTGCTATAAAGAAAAGTCCAAAATCCGGCTCTAGACGAGCCGTGCTAAATAAAATCCACTAGTCCAGAGAACACTATAAATGCAATCAGAGAGCACCAAAGGGTCCATCATTTCCACTTGAACGTTACTTCAGTTCTGACAACTTACTTAGCACCTTTGTTTCTTCACTTTGTCATCACATCAATACCATTATAAACAGATACTTCAACTTTATTTTTCCGCACAAAGAAACTTGCTCACATTCATCCAAATCATTTTAAAAGGTAAGGCTAATTTTACGTTTGTCATTACATTTCAAAGCGTCTGCAAATTCGATTTTTATTTTTATTTTATTTACATAGTTTTGAATAACCGTGATGTTTTTCCATGTTCACAAAAGAATTAGGTAAGTAATGTAATAAACGTTAAATTTACAAGTTTCCACTATTAACGTATGAAAATAATAACTGTATAACAATAGAATCTTGTTAGTATTTCTGCTTTTTAAACCAAACCACTCAACTTACAATAATACATCTTGCCTTTATTCTGACATGGGTATTCATCATTTTAAATCCATTAGTACAATACGAGATGGGGTATCGTGAAACTAGAGGTTTGGCTTTGGTATAAAAATTCCATTATTTCTACTTAAGTTTCAGACAATACCAGTACTGTGAAGAAGGAAGAGCTATGCAGCAACAGCAGCAAGCTTCCGTAAAAATGGCTCTGACTGGGCTCATCCTGCTGTTCATTTTAGGCATCCACCAAGTCCAAGGTAAGACAATGTTTGCTTATGAAATCTTACGAATGTTGACGTTAATGAAAAAATCAGCTCCTGCTTTTAATTACCACACAATATTTATTTTTCAATTCAATTTTAGCCACTTTGAAAGAAATAATTCATATATTTGTTTAACGTAAACCATCGTAAGACTCCATGCTATTTTTCATGATACCTCCATAATACAGCAGTAACTACATTGAAAATAAAGGTTCCTTTAATAAAATACCATTTCTGTACTTCATTCCTGTTTATATTCTATTTTGAAGACTTTAACAAGCTTTAATTTAACATTATATAAATATATATATAAATTCAATTGAACGCAACTGAACAATAGATGCTTTGCCTCACGAAAATGATATACCTATGTGTATTGAAGTACATATTTCAGTTTTGACAGTTAAGCTTCCTACAACTTCTAATGACAAATCTTTCTTATTAGTAGAATTATCGAGAACAATGGGCATACAATCCGCCATCCTGTTGTCAGGATTATTTTGATCTAAATCTAAACACTATTAATGCGTTTCGACAGCGGAATTACAAAGTTCTATTTAAAATGGTTAGTAGCTTTTTGTCTCAGGAGCTAATCGAAAGGTTTATTTGAGTTCGAATTGAGTAGATTGCAAAACATTGTCAAATGAATTGAAGAACAAGAATGGAGAGATTAGTGGCAGGAAAGGAGGAATTAACAGAGGGCTTGTCCCATCAAATAAATCCAATCCATTTGAGGGGATTGTGAGATCTCAATCCCAAACAAATACATTTCTATTTTTCTTAAAGGGTTAAGTATCGTTGTCAATAATAAACAACTTAAACCTTATTCACTTTGTCGTTTTTGTCTCAAAAACTTAGGGTTGGTCATTACATTTGGTTTACTAACTAAGTACCTAAGTATATAGAGATACGTTATTATTTAAGCCATGAGTGTAAACATGGTGCTACGAGGAACAAAATACTTTCTCGGTCCATTAGACTAATGTACTTAAGTGGCACAACATTCATTCTGAAGCGTATTCCCCATCCACTAGTTTGCCTGACTCCGTTGTGCTTACGGTTTTACTTACCCTGCCAGAATTGAAAGAATACGTTTTTTCCATGGAACTCATCATGAGTACACATCATAAGTACAATCATGGGAGAGCTCAAAATCGTTTCACAAGTAGAGTAAAATCGCAGAAACTTGGTGGTGGAGTTAAGCAGTTTTCAGCGTGTTCTCGTTCAAGAGAACCTGTTGTTTTAATTTTAAATATATATATACAGTTTAGTATTTGTTTGGCTCAAGACCGCCCATGCAGTGAATTGTAGCAATAATATTATCGCAGAATATATCTGAATTCCGAATATACTGCCAATGTTTCAGACAGAATTGATTTCGAAACTGAATTTCACTTCACCCCAGAGTCGTTTCTTGGAATTGTTTTTTCATCAGCCAGTAAGTCATCATCAGTTCTGAAATGTGAATGGGAACAAGCTCAATTCCCTAACCCATATCCTGCGAGATCAAAAGCATATATTTGTATTATGTATGTAGTTACACGAAAATAAACTTAACAGAGTAACATGACAAACCAGAAAACATTTCTTAGATCTCATATGTTACACGTAGCCAAGTACTAAGTACAGTCAGTATACCCTGAATGCTTTACTTGTAGTATATATGATCTGTCAACTACATTATGCGTTAACTATGATGAACCTACATAAGTACAAAAACAAACTTTACTTTTTAATTGTGCGATGACTAGAAAGTAACAATGCTCACTTCAAGCTCGTTTTTTTTATTTTTCAGCTGTCGATACCAATTTTTGACAAAATCTTTGCAGTTAAATGTATTTTGTTTATTAATATTACATTTTTTTAGATAAACTTGAGTAAATGCTTAAGAACATGTTGGAAAATATGAACAAGCTGTAAAAACTATCTATGATGCTTTCTCTTTTATCCTGCCATGTTGGGAATCATATGTTAAGAACAAGCTTTTCCCTTCATCATGAAGAAAACTGTCCACACTGCTACATTTAAGATATCTGCTCACTCGTTTGCCTTTAGAATCCTGCTCGCTATTTTAACGTCCTAAAGAAGCACGTATATTTGTTATTTAATCTCGAAGACTGACTTTATATGTGATTGTGTCTTCATATTGCGTTTTCAGGCAACTGTAGAAATTTCGGCCACTCGTGTTTTGGAGCACACGGTAAAAGAGCGGAGTCTATTATTCCTGGAACTGGTGTAGACTCGAGTGCTTCCACAGCTGGAGATCTGGGGAGAGATTTGTATAATAACTATCAGCAGCAGCAACCCAGTCGATATTTGAATCGAATGTCGCCATACCTGTTTGAATGGGTAAGTTGAAAAGACCTTTAGAAAACAAATAAAGCCAAGGTATCAAAGAATCCTACCAAATCAAAATAGTTGTTCCACTTAACAGAGAATGTGTTTTGAAGTAGTTTCTTTGTAAACCAAACCCCACAAAACACCTAAAGCGTTTCTAAATTTCCCAAGAACTCCCTAAAGTCTTGCACCTGTATTTTTTCTAGATTACACGTAGTCGCAGGCCATCATCAGCTTCCATGAATTTGAATTTTCGTTTGCTTGCATTTTTCCTCTAGTTCATATCTATTACTGGTTTCAATTATGTTTATAGATTATTACAATACTTTCTTTCTAATGTATTTACGCTCATATGTTAATCTTTGTATAGGCACTTGCGGCACAACGAACAGCCGACATGAGGCAGCCAATCTCCAAGGAAGACGGCACATTTGAAATGCGAAGAAAGTAGTTTCACGAACACGGGAAGCAAAATGGAAAGCGTCGTGCTGTTAGAATTATGGCTAAATCTAATTGTGTTTCGTTAGTAGGCTCCAGGTTTGATTCACTATTTTTACAGATATGTAGGCTTTCCGCTTCCATAATATCATGATATACAAGGACTCTGTACCACAGAATCCGGGATAGTTACCTAAAAATTATGAATTAGAAAAATGAATGTTACAGATATAATCATCTGATATCATAATAGTATAATTGTGTATATATATGTAATATATAACCATATCGATTTAATTTGTAGAATACGTAATTCAAAACATGCAGAATCGATGTGATGATAAAATAGTCGGGGTGTGTTAGATTGGAACCAAATGGATATTTTATGTGTTAACGTTTGTTACATTGCTCTGTTCAGATTACCACTTTCCTAATTGGCGTTCTTCAAGAAAAGAGATCAAAGATAATTTTAAATTCTTGTTTGTAAAAACCATCAACGTAGGAGTCTTCTTATTTGGTTTGTTAATTGGAATAATTTAAGAATAATTATGTTCATGCACCCAAATGTAGTCGATGGTTAAACAAATAAACCATTTATCATGCATTCACTTTGACAACATAAGGACATGATCTCGTTTCATATTTTATTGCTGTAATCCCATAAATTAATACAATAGGTACACCAGCGTGTCCTTTCCAAATCAAGTTGACCGACTATACAAACTTGGGAGAACAACATATATACATATGCATGTACACTTTGGCAGCAATAACTGGTATAATATAATATAAAGCTTCAGCTGGATGCTACACCAGCAAGGTGTATTGTATTTATCCATGTAGTACTACATGATGATTGATAGTTTGATAGTATTGAAAAATTACTAACAATGATTTAATATCTGCAAGTATATTATACTTCATCATACTGCTAAATAAACTCCAACTCTTTAGATGCACAGTATACTTGTGGTACCTTATAGTTGGTGAATTACCATCTGACATAAATATCAGATTGACCGCTTCGTTAATAACAATTGCTTGGATTATATTTGAATGTTTCAGACAAACTTCAACAGTTTAATCAATAGTAATTAAGCGAAAACATTAAACCTATAAAATGTTGATGCTTTATACTCCAGCTGTCAAGGAAACCAAAAAGCACTACCCCTCTCTTGGGAGCGTAGGGCAGACGAATAATCTTTTTTAGTTGAACAGATTCGCCTATGTACCTTCGTCACAACGGCCTGCAACTTAAAGATTTTTTAAGTTTCCAAGGAACAAAAACATGTATGGACACCACACTTTAAGTACCTCAAGTTTGCATTTTGAAGTTGATTACTATGAAGAGTATTTTAGAAGGCATGTCATAGAGCTTGAATTGCTGACCAGCCGAATAGTTATGACACGTTAATAAAGACGTGAAATGGAATGAAAATATACATGCATAACCAACGGAATGATATGGTTACTTCCCCGCGCTGTTGTTGTTGATTATAAACATGTGAATATGTGGAGATCAAACTACGGTTTCCGCAAAATTACACACGTTATTTATATGCGAACTTCAAGTACTTCTTCGTGTGGGATTCCTTATAAGTATTTATATGTTTACACCCTACATACAAATACACCCTATATACAAAGGCAAATGAGGATTCCGTTGCCTACAAGTTTTTGTTTTACAACGTTCAACATATATGGATATGTGTATTTGGGAACATTGTAAAGACAAAGTGGGCGTTTTAGCTACTGCTCTTTTGCTATGCATCTACCATTTATGAGATCTAATAATCATCTCTTCTTAGTATGTCAAGCGTGTCGATCTTCAATGGGGACAGTTGATCTGTGTGAATTGTGTGTCTGCGGAGAAAGCAAATGGTCCCTTGCTGCAGTGTTTGAGAATGGTATACATACATACTAGATTGATCTCATGAAGCCCACAGAAATCTTCCAGTATCAAGGATTCGTAACATTTGCCCAAAGTATTTAATATGATGAGAAGTATTCAAGCTTATAAAGTAAGTATGGTGCCATATATTTATGCCATATGGTACATACATACATCGTTACTAGGAATTTACATTATAGATATCCTACGAAGCTATTTACATAAAATTCGATGTCGTAAATTTCATAGTAATTTATATTAGCCCAATTAACGTCAAACAATTAGCTACTAAATACGCTGAACTGATTTTCAAGATATTAATTCTGCATTTAAGTTAATTTATGACGTTCAATTGAATGTAAGTGAACCTCAAGGGATCATATCTTTGCCTATAAGTATTATTGTACAGCACAGCCATTTTATATGAGAAAATATTATACCTTACAACCGAGAAAAGGCAAAATTCAAGGTATCATATTTGCGGAATTGTATTTTATTTCCAACAGCAACTACCGACTCTACTACAAAAAAATTAATTAATTGCATAAATGCAACTGCAGAGACTAAATACATAAGGTAGGTATCTATATTTACATAATTATGGGTATTTAAGTTATATTATCTACGTACTATACACAATATATATGTATTCCTAAATCACTAATCCATCAGATTCTTATGAGGCCAACAAGATAATGAAGCTGTATAAAAAAAGTTATAAGATCACAATAATAAAGAAAATATTATCTATGCATTATATTACAATATTAGAGAAATTATAATATATAAATAAACTTTGAATCCGATTGACTAGAAGAGTAAAATGCTTAGTACAACATTTCACGGTTGTATTGAAAGCCACAAAATGAAGATTGCACGACTAAAACTAGAAAATGTATGTAAAAAAAAGTAAATTAATAATAAAAAGTAAATTGCATGAACTGTGTGTCATATTAATACATATTCTTCGAATCCGGATATTATGTTCATACTGGTGTTCATACTGAATGAGCATCTATACTGTCCTCACTTGGGTGCATTGACGAATGTTGATTCGTGCTCTGAGATCACTTCTTACGCCAGACTCTGGTTAATTTGTACAGAAGGAAGTTGTCACTAGGAGACCGCCGGCTTAAGTAATAATCAGCTGTCTGCCTGGTACTATCTTCATCCTCTGAACTCGTAATTTTTTCATTAGATTCAGGCCTATAGGAATAATGAGAAATTGTAGCTATGTTTAGATATGTAAAATATAAGGTAGTAATGCAACTGTTGATGATGTTAAACCAAGTGGTCGACTACACGCTGGTTAATTAATTTCAGTACCTGTCCAAACCAAATGAGATTTCAGAATCTGTTTTTCTGGAATGTGCAGGTAGAAAAGAATCAAAATTAGCTTGATCATAGCCGTCAGGGTCTTCTGCCGAAGGTACTACATCCTCTATTTCTGCCAACCTTTCAGCTGAGAGTATTTTATTCCCAACCACATCTAAAGACACGCCATATTTATTTAAAAGATATGCTTCATTAAATCATTTATTATAAACTTATACTAAAAGTATCGATCATCTTTAGGTATTACAATATAGAAAAATATAAAACCACAGAAAAAATTAATTAATTTCGTAAACAGAGGACAACAAAATGAGCACAGCAACCAACATTCTTCAGGTGTAAGTAACTATACTACGTTTCCTGGATGTTTCCGCATAATAAATATTTTTTTAGTAAAATAATAAAATCAGACGTAAGCCGCAGAAAAATCAACATTTGAAAAGGACGACATGCGTACCGTTATTACGAGCCCGAAAAAACGACTTTGGATGTCTCTTTATCAGTTCGCTGGAGCTTGAGTCAATTCCAGCATTTTCCTCCTGTTGCAAACTTGAATAGTCCTGAAAGTGAGCGACCCATTCATCTGTTAGACTTGAATCATGTTCAAATATCCGCTTCGTTAGCCCGGGTGTTCTGCTCCCATCACTTCGCTTTCCGTGACCTACAGTCATAAACCCTTGTTAAAATGGTATATTGTCTCTATAAACTATCATTTATGTATGCACAACAGGCTTCAAAAGATGGACGCGTACTACATCTGTACTCTGTCTCTACCCTATACCAAAAATAAAAGCTCACACTAATATCTGTAAATCAGCAATATTAGTACGCTGCTCCAATATGTACTAATTCTCTGATCTTGATTTAAGAAATTGCTTATTGACACAATATATTTGTAGTTTGTAGTACCCCCAAGTAGAAAAGCATGCTCAATTCATACTGAATATAATGACGACGAGGAACTAAAAATAAAAATATTGTAGTTTTATTTTTTACTTTCACTTTTGGGATTAACCCTTACAAAATCAGTGGTTTAATGTGCGACCTACATTGAGTTTATGAAATCAAAGAATCCCCTGGCAGTACTGATCTTATTATATGGCCTGTGGATGTAGTTATAAAAAGCATACAGACATAAAAGACTTATTTTTATCGTGTAACCAACAAGTATTAGACGGTGTTGTTCCATATTCCACGGGAAATGAAATATATATCCTGATTTAGAACCCTGAAACTTGGTTTTACCTAAAGATTCTATACTTCAAAGTTCTAGCTGTTTTCTGGGAATTATTACTGTACATATTACAAAAGAATTCGCAACATAATTACTAGCAAAAAAATTTATGTCATATATAAGATATCTCCAAAGGTTTATGCTTATATTAAAACAGTAGTGAAAATCTGGGTCATTTGAATTGATCGTTTATCCGTAGTACCCCACTTTTCAATGTTAAATGCTCCTAGACAACTTGTTGAATCCTGCTATGTACATGATGTACTTGTACAACCACGCAAGTTACTATATACCTAAGAAACGTATTTCCACATTTCTCATATTATCAATGACTTTCAAGTTCATTCCAAATCGAACTTCATTCTTGTTCCACGCTGAATTATTAGCGTATTACTTAGTTTCATCTTGGATAGTGGATTGACGTTGTAAATTGCATGGTTGTAGACAGTTTACAATATCTGCATACTTTACAACATCATGATTTATTGGAAGCTTTAATATGTTTGCAAATCCATGTTTATGAAAAAATATCCATAATTTAACCTTGAATACTACTTTCACCACTAACAGTCCTTATTAAGAAGAAATATATCGTAATTCGGGCACAGAATTGATTTGAAACCGTCAAACATTATGACGTGGGTAGAATAACGTTGTATTTTTCAAGTTACCTACAATGGTTGGTTTATAAATACCACTACTAACACTTTGAAGTTATTCTAGTTTGGCGTGTCAACTGCAAGCTTTAGCTTTATTAAAGGAACGCAAATAATAATGCACGTAGGTATGTATTACCCCTATTGACAGAAACAGAAATAAGAAAAGTCTGAGAAGTGAAAGCATGGCTCATAAAGTAGATGACATTTCTTGTTGAAAATCTAATAAAAAGGATCCGACACTATTTCCACGACTATCAAGACAAATCAACAGGTTTCTTTTCTACATCAATGTTTTATTGTAAAAGTTGATAACCAACCCACACTTTAAAGGAATACACAAAGGGAAAACGTCCATAGTTCTTTAGAGCTTTCAATCTCACTTTAATACTCACATTTCATCATAATAGGTAGTTTCTTCCTTCATGCACATGTTTCCACTTCAGATGCTCACCTTCAAAGTTGTATTTTCTCATTTCAGGCCTCACATTTCTCAACAACTGCTTAACACACTGGGGAAATATAACCCCTAGCTATAGAGGACCTCTCTCTAAAAGAGAAGCACTCTAGACGAAAGCTATTAAACAGTGTATTGTTATTCTTACGGCTAGAATCATACCAAAACGGCTCAATGAGGTAAATAAAATAAAGATCAGAACCTTTATCAAGCCCTTATCTTATACATACCACACACACTATCTTCAAGACAGTACGACTTTCCGGGTTCAACTCACATCGGTAACGCCATAGACCTGCTTTTCTCAGCCTTTTTATTGCATTACTATTAACATCGACAAAACAATGGCATGCACTGGTGATTTTAACAACCATTTCTACTTTAAATTCTTCGTAATGTTAAATATCACATGGATGGATACGACGAGTTCACATATAATACTACCACTTTGTGTTGCTACAAGAATAATATGAATATCTCAATGCAAGTATGTGACTGCTGACATGATTGTAATAATAGAGTAGTAATACGTACTAAACTCCACAGAAAATATGCGATGACCTTTCGTTACCATGCCAAAGAGGCTGGCTGCAAGAGCACGTAAAATAATGTAAGAGAATTTTGTACTGACGATGATGCGAACAATTCTTCCCCTAAAGCCATAAAGCACACATATTTTTTATGAAAACTGCATTCCAGTACTTTCAATATTAAAAGCAAGTTTGTGTGGTTTTATTTACAGAATAAATAACAAATTTGACCAGTAAAGGCTGTAAAATATGAAACGTTGTATGAAACATCAGGAAATGCTTGAAAAACACAGTAAGAATTCACAATAAGCTAGAATGTGAGATTCTATATTATGATTATTGTTAGTTAAAAAAATAAAATGCTAAAGGTTCGGTCTTTCGGTTCTAACCCCAAAGAATTATAAACCTCGTTTAGCAGTAGTTAATACAAGCAAAACCTCTTTAAAACCAGCAGCTGTGTAAATACAAGGAAGACAAGACAGTGAAAACTTGCTTCTCGAAAGCATGTAAAGAAAACATGCTTTCTTTGTACTTGCTCCTACGCAGAAGGAAAGAAATGCACGTATTGTAAATAAAACGCTTTTACCAGAAACCATCGCTTTATTCTACAGCTAATTTTGAGCACAATTCTGGTGGTATGACTACGAGCCTTCATCTGACAAGGTTCAAGTTTATTGCGTCATCTCCAAGACCAATATGTATCTACATATCAAAGAAATTAATTCCTGGAAATTCAAAAACAGAGAGAATCAATAAAGGCAAAATCTTGGTTTTAAATTGTTAGGAACTTGATGCAGATAATTACTAAACTCATTTAATGTAGTTCAATTACTTAGTTATTACTATTTACTTCATAAAAAAGATACTGGGATATGCTAAACATATTTAGACACTTAGACGTCCAGACGATTTCTAATTACATAGTTTATGCCTAAATTAGTACTTATATGTGCTCTAGAGATGCATAAGTAAGGCTAGGTTAGTTTAACTATTGCTACATTTCTTATGCCTTCGCCTTAGTCCTGTACAAATACCCAATCTGGGTGTAAGCAAGATTATATATATGTAATATGCATGTAGTGTGGTTAGATGTGTCGTAGTACCTCCCACTACCTTCGTAACAGTATAGTAATATGAGGTATACTACATGCTATCCTAATCATACAAACACCTGTATAAATTTATTGCACAACATATGTATTATCAAAAATTATGTCATGCTCGCCGTATGCAAGATTTACTGCAAAAATATATTAATTTTATCTTAAAGTTAAGGAAAAAAAATTGCGAAACACTATGTAAGCTAGACACATTAGGAAAAGCAATGTGTCTTACAATTAGCTAAAAACTACTTTAACAGTTGCAAATAGACATCACAGCTTAGCTTCAGGCAACGCCAACTTTCAGAAACTAATAAGAGACTAGAAAACTAAAGTAAAGTTACCGCCCCAACAGGAATGACCATAGCGCCAACATTGTCCTATAAATAGGAAAATCATACTGAGTCATTTAAAAGTTCTTTTTATGCTTCATGTAATTAAGTTAAACAAAATAATTAAAATGTCATTAATGAATAGAAATAGCATAATGTAATAATTTTTTTTAAAAGTATACAACTTCGTTAGATTCTTTTTATTCATTGATAATTCGCATTTTTAAAAAAATGTAATTAATTTTTTGGATCTTTTTGTTTTTCCCGTTCACAAAACTTTTCGAATTAAACTGTTTAATATTTATTATAACTGATATTGAGGAAGAATTAGTTTTTAAATCAACTACATGAAAATATATTGCAATGTCTATAACATTTTAACTCAATATCAATGTAATTAGTTATTCTGCTATTCTACTTCATTCTCTTAAACATTTATACCTTAAAATAATTGAAGTAATTTCTATAAATGATAGCAAAATTATACAAAAAGTTATAATAATTACCTTGAACATTGTTGATGAGAAACATAAGTATCACCAGACAGGCAGATAGTTTTGCTACGTGTGCACTATTCATTGCAACCGTTGTATACAACTATAACAGTATTACTTCCCTTTTCTGTTCTAATTAATTAACAAGTCGAATCCTAAGAAGTTGTGATTTTAGTAATACCGATTGTCAACTTACAAATAATAATCGAAGAGCGACGTCCTGGGTTGCAGAGCAAAACGTTGCGTCTGACTTTGGACGTTTGAAAAGGAAAAGACGCTCGTGAAGACAAGGGAAAAAAGCGAGTTTGAGTTGGTGAAAGTAGTGGGTAGAAGAGTTCGAATGTTATGCTCTGCGTTCTGCTTCTTCCTTTAGTATAAGTAAACCCAGTTAAGAGATACCAGATTTCACACTTGACAACGCTACTCCATACCTTTTTCTTTAGGTTATATCCTATCAGGTTGTGTATGAGACAATTTTAGAGGATGTCCTGTCAACCTTCGTCAGTCAAGTTAAAGGTACTTACATTTCCACCAACAGTTATATTAGATAAAAATGATGTGAACATGTATCGCATGTTCAACACCACAACCTTTGTCTATCTTCATCAGAACAACCGTATGTTGTCTCATTTCAAGACGTACTTCCTGGAGCCCATCATACATATTGTGCTTTTGCGTGTTGCCTATGAGGTGGTTGAGCCATTATTAGGTTCTATTTCGTAGCAGTCATTCCGTCTCACTCCAACTGTTGTCATCCTCATCACCTTCAAGTGTTTCAAGATATGGAATCAAACCTAAGCTGACTCACACATGACTGGTTGTTAAGACTAATCGGAAGTGACACCTCAAGTCGGATGTGCACTCATGAATAAGGTTAAAGCCTATTCATGTAGTTTATTATGATGCCGAATATTCCAATGCCTGCCAAATACTGAAATTAATGAAAACATGTTAATTTTGTGGCAGTTATGTATCTATATTTGTTGTCATAAATTAAATTGCGATTACCAGACTACAGTTAAATGATTACGTAGTATGTTCGTTCCTATTCCATTGTGTATCCATTTCTATACACCAGAGGACAAAAAACTAAGGTGTAACTGATGTGGGGGACTACTGCTTATATACTGTGGGGGACTACTGCAAATATTTCCTAAAATATTGCACATATATGTATTCCTTCATAAGCCGTGGGGCTCAAGGTAAGTTTTTAAAGCGAAATGTTTTTAAACTCAATAATAAAGTATATTATAATATATAAATACTTATTAAAATAAATAATATATATTTTAATATATTTCTACCTTCCTAGTTCCATTATATGTACAAACGATCCTGATAAACCAACCAGTTTTCTGTAATGCCAGTGTTAGCATCTGTCGGCTTGGGCTCCCAACAGCTGAATAACTGTTATACATGTAGGGTTTGTCGCTTTTGTGGTTGTAATGTCCCGGCAGATGGTTCTTGGCTTTTAGTGTACATTGCAGTGCTGAATATGGTTATATATATTGCCCGATCAACGTCAAAACACGCTTTGACCCATTATGATCGAAAAATAAATGCCTAATCTGTTGGACATCTTGAAACAAGTAAATACATTTATTTTTACAAATGTGGAATTATCATAATTCATTGCAACAGGTGCTTATATTAACAGATTGCCATTGATGATATTGGAACTTTTGGGTGTAAATATAACAACGGTATTACTGTATAGTATGGTTGAAATAGATTTTGTATAATCCTTATGCGTCGTATAAAATAATTGATGTTTCAATCGGGCGTATTATTTTATTTGATACTTGACATTGAGTTTAGTTTCACCTTCTGGGTATTGCGACTTGATCTTTCAGTGTACTTTGTATAAAGCAAGCACTGATGGTGAATCTCAAAACGAATCCAAAGCTCAGTAATTTTTGCAATAGATACACTATCAAAGATATTAACAGCAGCAAGTTATTTTCGGACTCCATTGCAGTTCGGTGGATGAGATAAAGCAGAACCGAAGCTGTAAGAACTGACGTAATAAGCCATATCCAGGAGGTTTTTATCGTCCCCACAAAGTTGATCTTCATCTACGGTTAGAGTAGAAACAGTTTAAGGATTAACATCGACCTTCAGAGTGTTCAACAGTAAATTTGAAAAACATAATATTTGGACATAAGATGAACTCACCACTGTTATTGACTTGAGAAGCCAAATGCCCGTAAGTAGTTGAATAATTTGGAGGACGTAAATACTGATGAAAGTGATAGCTGATGCTATCAAGAGGACTACAAAGGCATATAAAAACCAATGAATTTCAGTCCGTTTATTGCATACACACGTAGATGATGCAACAACATATGCCAGAATAATGGTTATTCAATAAAAATTTAACATAGGTTGTGTGTACACATACGTTTAGACTCCTCCGGGTAAAATGGTTCTGGCCCTTCATGCTCAAATGCAACTAATGCAAATACTCCGAAAACAATGGTGAGAGGAAATAAAGAGACTACTGCAATGGCCTGAAAATAAATATAAAAAACATTATACTTTGCACATTAAGCCCAAGGACAAGATAATCAATCAACTCGTTTAACACACTCACAACTTCAAGGGTGACCACAAAAACGGACACATCCGAAAATTTAACAGTTTCCATGTAATAACCTTTATGGTTTTTATCTGTCTCACTATAGTTTTTACAAGACTTCAAGCAATGAACAAAATTCCGATCTTTGACTCCCGACTTAACAACTGCCTTTACTGAACTAAAGCTTCGATCGGGTGTGCACACATTGCATCCCGGGTAACAAAATAATCGTCCTGCTCCATGCACACAGGATACAAATTTCACATACACAGAATAAAGAAAACAAAGTTAAATTATTGTGATACGTGTATCCTGTGCATGTGTGTAGTGGTGGTATATGTATGTGCTCCAATTTTAGAATCATTGCATTATAGACTAAAGTAAAAATCATGGAAAAGAACACATCCGTAATAAAACGTCCTTTGATATTATAATTTGCTCGTCAGCAAAGGCAAGCTCTCTCAAAGTCAAAACAAACATTGTTTATTTTCACGGTAACAGCAGACCCTTCCTGCAGAATCTCCGTCCAGAAGTTTTTTTCAGTTCGACTTTTTTTTATTTTTTCATGCAAGGTAACTTTTAACAGCTGCAAGTAACTTCATAAGCACTGTATATACTTCTGGAATTAAGAGCATATTGTATTGCCGACAGAGGGCATATAACGTGAATTAGGAACTGCTCAAGAAAAGTCTACTTGCTTTGCGTATTACCTAACTCAACTCTACTTGAAATGTTTTATACGTACCAATGTTTTTACCTCTCTCGGTGGTGGCTCTTTTCCTTGCATATATAATAAGTATATCCATATCTATGTTGCAAGAAATTTGTAGACACCTTAATTGTATAAACTACACGATGTATCATACAATGTGTGTACCTATACATGTGGCGACTGCCCTACACTAAACAAATAATCATTCTATCTTACTTTCAATTTGTGATTTTTTGCTTAAAACACCTAGCAAGTGGAAATTAATTTGTTTTTATACGCGTAATAAAAAATCAAGGACCTTCTGTTCATGTTAAAGAAGGTGCTGGTTCCAACAGTTAGAGATTATTATGCGAGGTTTAACGAAAATTACGTAAAATCACCTTGGTTGGTTTTTAATAAAAAAATTTTGGCTCCAAAACCGATGGAGGATTAAATATTTGAAAGCTCTATTTTATGATACCAAATCGTAATTTCAAATGCGTCGATTGCTATGCAAGTTGCATACAATTTGAATAAAAGTATATGTATGAATAGTAATATATATATGAACTTGTATTCGATTGATATTTAATGCTTTCAAGAAATAGGTACCTTTAAAACGTATTTTTATGGAAATAATTTATTGGAATGAATACGGTTTGAAAATCAATATTTTACACCAAACTGCATCTTTACTTATCCTATAGTTTATTGTATTTTACAGTAATTAGTTGATGGTTGCAACCAAATTAGTTTCAATCTTGAATACAATATTCTTGTTGCACACATGCAATTACATATATGTGTATGCATAAAAGAATAGAACATATAAAAACCGTTGTCAGAAGATCATGGTGTTCTTAAAGAATACTAATAGCTGTCATGTTGGTAGAAGCTATCCAGGAGGCTGGAACAAAAAATATTCGGAACGAAAAGCATTCCTGCCCGTCAAGAAGTGGAAAATGAATTGAATTGATAAAAGCCCCATTTATCTTTAGCTCTCAAGATAGCATAAGGGATCATGGTTTCATGCACAGAATAGAGGAATTACTCGAAAGCATCCAGGATACATATGATGGATCATGGATATGAAATTCAATAGAAATGCGTTAGTATGTAACATGAAGCAAATATTATATGACCAAAGAAATCATTTCCAAAAGAAGTAGCAACATTCTACACATGCCTGCACATATGCGCTTACATTTGTTTTTGGGGAACCACTTCATGAAGATTATTTTTATATGTATTTACAAATTTACAATGCAAATAAGTTTGTAAGTGCCGTTTTGCTAAAACTTCATTTCAATGAATGAATTTAAATCCGATTCTGGAGTCTTGATAATGCATACATATAGTTATATGAAATAGGTAGGTATATAATAAAGCCATACCATTCAAGGTATTTATGTATGATGCAACTACAGGTAACTTCGGCAATATGATTAAAGATTTTCAAAGAAACATAATGTTCTCAATACACAGCGGCTTAATGCTCTGACACCAAATTTCACCATATTGGTCCTACAGATCCTTACGCATACAGACACAACAAGTCTTGTTAGTATATACTTGAATTCAAGGTATGACACTTCCGATAAATTCTAAACCTATAGTTGTTCCTGTATAATTATAGGAGCATACAGACGAAAAATTATAAGAAAATTCACCAAAGCTTATACATATTCTGGTGAAAATTGGAATCACACGGAACGGGGGCATTTTACAAAAGAATGAAAGTTATTGAGGTCAGCATGGCTCGTTTCCCTTGGTATTTCAACTTTTACTAATTCATTCGGTGACCTTTCCTTCACTTCCGTTCAACCTCCTTTGGTACAAAGTGGGCATAAAATTTTTACGTTTCTCAGGTCTATAACATGGCAACTGTACTGTAACTGACGCTCTGCCCAATGAATATCTATATACCACACAACATTCATCATCCTGTTTAAGCTACTTTCATCCATGTAAAATCTGCTGTTGGTGTGCGAACAATAAAATTAAGAAATCTAAAAAAGCACGGCAAGCAGGAGAGAAGTAATAGCACTTTGCCAAATATCCTTCCCGCACACTGTACACATAAATGCATACGACTCATCAAATTTAGCTGTAGGTACGCATTTACATGGAAAAAATTTATGCGTTTTTTCTACTTGGATTTTTTACGCCCATGGGGTGAGAACAGAAGAGGTTGCAGTAAAAGAAATAGCCTAGCTGGCTGTGAATAAAATTTTACAACGTATATATCACCACATGAATCAATGAAAATATACCACCTTATATGGGACAGAGAAAGAGAGGAAGAGAGAGTTGTGTAAATGGAAAAATTGTCTTCAGTTTGGAACCTCTAGAGACTTGTTTCACGTCAGGATGATTGAAGTGCGAATGTAGACCTAATGCACGCCGGTAAATATGCATGTTTTCATTTCAGTCCTTTCTTTTACGTTACAGCTCTCTGAGTATGTATACATACAGATATAGTGATCGACAAATCTAAACCATATAAGTGTAGTTTACATACTTGCCTATCTAACCGCTTGTGTAAAACATTTTCGGAGATTAACGAATGCTGCAAAAGATTCAGAAGTTTTTAGTCGTTCTTATACAACCATTATGTTCTCATGACAAGAAGTTTTATGTAAAGACTAGATAAATTTCAACTGTGCATAAGCGTTTCGCATATATCTCATTTATATACCTATAGTACATAGGTAATTAATTCCCCCTGTCTTTTATCTTCTCCTTACGCAATCTCCGCCAAGACTCCGTAGGCTAAATTTGCTCCAAATTTGCAAATGTAAATATACAGACGGAGCAAACGAACGATATCTAATTATGCTTCCATTTATTTACTCAAATATTCTTCTCCGATATGTATATCAGGTATTGTTAAAAATCACTGAGCATAAATGAGCGCCAATGCTGCTGCCTGTATAGCTACTCACACATTGTTCAGCTATATAATAACAACTAAGTAAGAACGAACCAACGGTACGATGAGAATTATTGAGAACATAAATTAGCTTTGGTTGCATTTAATTTGGTAGAGATGGGCAAGAATTAATTTCCAGGTTACTTTTTAGCTTAAATGTATACCGTTTTTACGTATATTCGCATTCTCTATGTAGTTTGTTCACATACAAATGGCATACCTATGTAAATATTACATCACTATACTTTCTGTTGTAAACACCATCTTACTCAGTGAATGTAGGTAATTAATTACACACGCAGATTAGCTTGTCTTTATGGTATGATACATGACTTATGACGCATTTTTGCATGCCACTGGATATAATCAGACACGACTGGCAATTTTCCTTTAAGTCAAATGTGCGTGCGAAGTCATAATTAGTGCTTGAGAACAATATGACATGTCATAACGACAGTATTTACGGAGCTGTCTAGGATCCAATCTAAGTCGATCTTGTACCTAATTTACACTATTGCAGCCCATAATAAACTTCTAAAAATAGAATTATTTGAAGTGCGGAAAACATTAAGTGCAGGTATATACTATTTTAAAATCTGTAAATGCCTGCTAAGATCGAGATTACATATTCCTGATTCTTTGATATGCTACTATTGTAGTTTTACATCATGTGCATGCAACTTTTCAAGTGAGACATAAAAAACTTCAGCTTTAAGTATAACAACGATATAAATAAACCCAATTCTACAAATATTACACTTTTAGTTACAGTTCTGTTACACTCAAGTATAAAATGGTGTTAAATTTAAAAGTTTAGCATCTCATATGTTCATGTTGAACTGCTTATCATCTAATACTACATCTAGAGACTGATCAAGCCTGAAGCCAAGTAAATCAAATGTAATTTTTAGTATGGTAGAAGGCTTCTCTCGAATATTGCATAAGACGAAGAGGTGTTTCCCGTTAAAAATAATATTCTGGCCACATTTCATTAAGTATACATGTACGGCTTCTGCTATATACTGTAAACCGGGGTAAAATTTAATTAATTAAAATGAACGTAATGTTCGTTGAGCTCCATTCTACTATGAGTAACATTTTTGAATCTTGAACTAAATAACTAAATACTTGACAGGGAATTGACAGGGAAATCGGCTTGTAGAGTAACTTAGTTTGTCAGTAACTTCCTCTCAAATGGGAATTTTGAAATCATGTAGTTTACGAATCAAAATAATGAGTTTCCCTGAGAATTAATTGTAGTAGCACTTCTGTAAGAAGTATTCACACGTACTCACTGCAACCTGTGTCGCTTTTAGCCTAAACTTGACCCTAATCACATAAGTAATATCAAAACAATGCCATCGTTAAGGAAGTTCTCATCGCACTAAAGCTATTTGAGGTTTTTTAAATTCTAATTTACCTGATAGCACATAATGTCTGCTGCTCAACTCATCACATCTATTTGAGTGGCGTAATATGTCGAATGCCTGCGAAAAGTTGTAGTAAAACATTCTCCCCTTGGGATCATTACATGCAAGTATAACAGTAGGAGATTAAATTGTAGCCGTGCTTATTGGATGCAGAAACTTTCAATCATCCACTAACAAGGTAACACCGTGAAGAGGATCTCTTTCGAACTTGTTTTGTTAAACGTATATTTGCTGGTACAATGGATATCAGGATTCCCTTCGGTTACAAAAGACTATTGTTAAACACGAGTAGCTCTTGCTGACGATTGCCGATACACACTCAACTCAACCGAACAAACTTGTAGAAATTCACAAAATGCCTTAATTTAAGATTCTCACATGCTTTATTTTATTTCTTCTCACAACTCTCGTGCATCTGCTTCGGATGATAAGAAGCAATAACCATTTGCACTCCGTCTGAAGATCAGAATAAAAACCAGCAATACTTGTGTATATATTGCGTGTATTTACGTGAACAACGAATAGTTTTCCGGAACAAAAGTTGACGTCTGGATGGCTCCGTATGTTATATCTGTATAACAATGGACAGTAATAAAAAGGTGGATGGTACATATATGTTACCTACTACTAAAACTAACTTGTACTACTACAACTTAGAAACTGTACTTACATATATGTAAGTACAGCTTCTTAGTCCATCTCAAAGCGCACCATTTCAATTCTATATATTTTTCCTCCAGCAATTCAGAGTTTAACTAATACGTTTCATTCCCAAGCATAAAACGAACTCAAAATTGTTTAATTACTTAACATTTTTGATATTTTAATGTTTGTTATGCTATGTTAAAATATTTTTATATAAGCTTCAAACTTTTGTTGAAACAAATTAAAAAATTTAATTAATATAGAAAGCCCAAACATTAAATATTTATATTAACATTGATGTACATATCTACATACAACATTACTACGCCATCATTGTATTATAACGGCTCTGAAAGGTGCAAATGGTTGCTTTTAAGACTAGAAACAAATGTCATTATTTATCAAAAAACGAAACAAACTATTTTCAAAAGCTGTTCTATAAAATTTAATATTCCAATTACAGATCTTTTTGGAACTGGCAACGTACAACTTGTCGGCAAAACAGAGAGGGATTGGAGGGATGATTCCGGTAAACATAGATTGAAATGACGATGTCCTACTATGTGCGTTTACATGTTATGTAAGCATATATCTATGTATAAAAGCAAAATCACATCAGCGCAAAATGACCTCAACATTATTTAAATCATGATTAGAAGAGAAGTTTATGTAAGGTGACTGGAAGATTAATACACGACGAGAGCTATGTGGAACGTTTCACGTGCTGGAATCTGGAAAATGTTGATGACTATTAGATACGTTATGTAAGTACACATATGTAAGTTAGGTAAGGCGACCCCTGTTGAGCCCCTGATGATGCTTACCTTGCAAAGCTCTCTATACATACTTACTTAAATTGTGCTTGAACTCGCACGTACATAAATAGATCCATTAGGAAATACTGCTAAAGAATTCGCAGAGAATCACAGAGTTATTTTCCTGGAAAAGCGAAAGGTCTTAGATTTTTTTGAAGCATCAATCCGTCTTCTTTTGTTAGCTCTGTGGAAGCGGGTTGTCTTTTGTGTTTTATTCGGAAACGTGGTTGTTGTGGTGGTACACAGTGAGTAGTTATTTTCATGTTTGCTTCGATATTCCCCTTTGGAATGCAGCCGCTGGAGATTCTACTGTGTAAATACGCTTTTTCTTGTAGTACAGGACAACATTAGGCTTATGCAACAGTAGTACGCAATGTCCATTATACATATAATGTAATATATTTTCTCTAAGGGAATGTAATAACATAGCATATTTTGAACATAAATACTACTTTTGACACCATCGTTTTAAGTACAGTTGTATTTATTTGGTTTGTTTAATACAGATATGATATGATGTTATACTGGATGGACTCCTGACCTTAGTTAGCGTAGCTTACACCGCATCTAATGTGGCAAAGATGGTCACCAGTTACCTTACTTGTATATAGTTTATCAAGATATGCTCCGCGGATGAGATTTATATCTCGAAAAGCTTGGTTTGTAGTGTCGTGTTATCCTGTTACATCTCCTGTGCAGCCCTAAAGATGATAAAAGAAAAGTAATAACGAGTAAGGGTTCAGTTACGAAATTGAACTTTTTGTAGTAATCTCTAGCCTTTGGGCCTTACTACCAAGGTATTATTTCACACCTTAGGAAGCGTTATCGCTTGAACCGAAATTCGAGTCGTACCTACCTGGACAAGCTGAATTAAGGCCGCCTGAAATGCTGTCAGTGACTATATTGGAAGCATGGGATTGCACAATATTTTTAGTACTTACCGTGAAAATCCCTGGGCCTTTTGGGATAGTATTCATGAAGGGTGAGTAAAAAAGATACTTGAAAGATGTCTTACTGGGAATTACTACCATACCGGGCAACTATCCTCAAGGTATATTATGACGTGCTGGTACCGCAAAGAGCTTTACTTCATGCTCTCAAGACGGATGACTAAATCGATTGAATTCCCACAGTAATGTTTTACTCCCCTGCTTACTTCCTTCCTCCATTTGTGAAAATATAAATGTGATATCTTCCTTATTTAATCCTTGTAAACAGACACCCTTGTATATCATTTTCAAGTGTGACAGTAAGAACCTTTTCTATCTCCTAGACAGCGGCACGTCAGGTCAAGTTTTGTCCATGTATACTAGTACTCGCTCTCCATATTGTCGAGTAAAATTTGCAACGGTGTCATTTTAAAAACTTCTTACCGTTACGAAATTAGGACCTTTGCAAATTTAACCAACAAAACACAGCTTTCTTTTACTAAGCATACCCTCATTTAAGTTAGGCAAATAGGTCCAATATGCATATTATTAAGTACTAGAATCTGTTAAAATACTATGCTCCGAGAGGTTTGTATAATAAAGAGGGTAACTAAGTATTTATTACCAGAGCCTGGAGTTGATGGAATATTCATAAAGGATGAAAGGCTGCTGGTTTTCAAGCAGGTAAGTCATAATACATCTGCCTTATGGAAGGATCTGCTATTAAAAGTAATAGTCATTTTTATGAAGTCATCTCTACACTTCCGTCCTCAGAGCTTTGTTTTAATAATACAGGGCTCCTCCACTTTACCTTTCGACAACATCAAAGACTGATACTTCCTATGTTTTTCTATCCCATGATTTTGTTTGTGTTACATTTACTATATACATACAACGCAATCAACACTGCCAAGTATCGCTGTTAAGTTTTCGTGCTTGTTGCCGCAAGGATCATGTTAACAATACCCAACGTAAGCTATATTTGCCTACAAAATTTCATAACATAGGGAAGTGCTTTGCAATCGTTGCGGCTGATAGGTGAGTTAGTTCATTTTATATGTGTTATGTAAATGTCAGGAATATTTTGTGCTGGCCAGAATTTCATCTCGTGCAAATACTACATGAGCGATAGGTTACCTCTTTTAGCATTTTTCGCTGGCATTCAAAACAGGGTAAAGTGTCAGTGCGAGTAGAACGCATACCTCAAGATGATGGGGTTTGTTGGCATCTCACAAAGTGCGGATATGACATTGCTCCCATTTTGCAGGTTTCCTTTTTGTCCGAAGTAGTAATAAAGAAAGCGCGTAGTTCTTCTTAAAGGAGAGAGAAAGCTGAATCTGAATAATATCCTCCAATGCTTGTAGGAGATTCAACATTTCATTTCGGGGTTGTTATTTTGCGCGTATAAAACTAATCATCAGGTGACCTGAACTTGATGTGTCCTGAAAGTAACACAATTCCTTGCGAAAGTAAAACAGTTCATAACTTAAAGGTGCGTATTTAGATATGACAGTGATGAAATTTTTACTTGAAGATAGAAATTCTCTTGAGCATTTTTATATCCAACTGTATTAGAAACATGATCCGTTTTGTTCTTATTTTCTTCTTTCACAGTTTAAAAGAGGGAGAAAACACTTAGAAAGTAATAAGAAGAAAGAAGAGATGAACTATACGGAGAAATAATGGCGCATGTCAGTGACTGTCAGGAGAAATACATGGAGTTTCTCACTCTTCTTTCTTTTGTGGGCCTCGTGTCTATACGCGGTACGCAAGTAATACATTGGAAAGTATTATATAGAAATATTCTCGTGCATACAACAAGGAATGGATGGACGGACCCCGTTCCAATACAAATCCCTAACTTTTCCCTTTAGCTCCAACCTACCAGTCTAACTAGTAAAAAGGTATGCAAAGGGTTCTCACTTGTTCATTTCAACTCACTAGTGAAGCTTGGATATTTGAGAGTCAAAACGCATCGAAATAAATCTTGTTGTAAAATTTTCTCTCACATTCTTAAAATTCCTTGCAATTCCTGACATTCCAACTGTTGTTCTGCAGCCTCAGCAAGGTGAGTTACTAGTTGTTACAAATCACCACTCTAATTCGGCTTTTAATAACTATCCTTGAATTACTCTCGCTCATAACCATAAATTATTTGTCATTTTCCGTATTTGGATTTGTACGTCTAGCGTATTAACCATAAACTTAATTTATGCATACAAACTTGTTTTTTAATCTCCAGTGACGAGTGAACAGTGAGATCAACCTCCGAGAAGGATAATTTGTGGAAACCGAGACCCCGAAGAATTCTTACACAACAAGGTAAGTGCAATTATTGCTGGTTTAAAGTTTTCATTCTCAAGTATGCATTATTTTGTAAGGTTGTGAATATTTACATAACCAAATCTCCACTCAATTTATGCGATTGGGACAAAAAAAAGGGTAATCTCACATTACCCCACCCGCCGTTCCTCATCGACTTGGTTGCAAAGAATTGAACCACACACATTAATCTTGCTCAATTTAAAGCATCACTTTGGTCTTTGCCTAGCTCAGAAACCGGAACCCAGGTGGTATTTTAGTGTTCCGGTTTGGTCATTTTCAGATTTATGTCAGGGATGCTTCTACGCAGAGGAAAAGGCAAACTAGTTCCAAGCAGCTTTTTGTTTTTAGCGATGATGGGTGCCAATTTATAAAAAGAAAGGAAAAGTTGGGGAAAGTTGAAGTACTTCCATGTGTAGTACTGATGAATGTCGGGGAATACGATCCTCCATAAGGTGTAAGTAGTAGTACTTGTACCTACAGATAAAAACTTACCGTAGGAAGATTCTCTCTCTCTCTAGCCACTCTCTGCTGACTTGCTTTTCCACTTTTATAATGATGAGATTGCTTGAGTAAATGAGAAAATCATGCTCTTATCGTGGGAGCTAACGTCTCTGTTAAAGAATGAGCTGAAATAGAGTTTTTATACACCTATATTTCTTACGTACATATATGTCTGCATATGTATTTGTTGTGTATATAGATGTAAGTGTATTTATGTCGGCACTGTCTGGGAAAAACGATGGGGAGAGGAATAGGGAGGGACGAAGGAACATCATCTTTATCATCGTTACCATTCATGATGAGTATACGGCTATGTGTGTACACAAGTACCATCAACACAAAGGTAGCTAGCTTGAAGGATGCATAAAAAATCGGAATTAATTAAGAAATTAGGTCATGGATGGTGAAATATTTTTCTTCCCGTAATACTAACTTTGACTCTGTGGCAAAACTACTGAAATTAAAATATGGTGTGTCGCTAGCACTTTGTTCAAATACTACTTAACTTTGTTTCTGTATAAGCATTGTACACAAAATATGTAACAGATATTAACTATATGTTGCAATGCTGCACGGTATTAGATAATATATTGGTCCACTATTTTAGTAGTTGTATCCATTTCCTACTTGTTTATGATGTATTTGTATGGTTCTCATTTTCCTTTAGTATCTGTATAACTTATACTTACTACTGGTTGTCATGAAAATGGAAAATGATACAGATAATTTTCAATTTATTTGCTTCCACGAGAACTATAGATAATATGTAGTGAAAGCTTACACCCAGAGTAAATTTCATACTGAGAAGGATCATTAAAGTTCGTGCTGTGTAGTAGCAATACGGTGTTTTGTACATACAAAGGACATGATGAAACCATTCGTTTTAATAAGATCCAGGAGCTTTTAGTACAAAAGTAGATTTATGTATAATCACTCTATATACAATCCATTAGTATGTACTGTTATTTCAGGACACATCAGAAACAACACGTAATAACATTAATATCGCTTCCTCACCCATTCTTCCGTCGCCTTCACTAGTCTCTTTTAACGACAGCTCTTGACACTCGGAAAAATTGTCTTCACACTTTGCCCATTGGTCTTAGTTTGGATACCATGCTAGTGCAGTAGTGTAGATAGATGTAATGTACAAGCATTTCCATGTTAAGTGTAAAAGTTTCTGGTCAATGTGGCAAATCCTGAAGGATACTCCGTGCTTTTACAGATACTCCAGAGCTGATACGTTAAGCACCTTTAATCGTACCTTTGCTTTGGTTTAAGTACTTATCAGTGTTCAATCCCATGACACCTTAAATGAGAATTGAGACCTTTTGGGAAACAAGTGATGCGATTAATTCTCACCATTTCCAACTTCTCCCTCAAGTCAGTTTGAGTTTCTCTTTAGCCCTTTCGACATGCTTTTGACCTCGATTTCGTCCCCAAACTTGCATTTATATGTTTGTGTATGTATGCTCTAAAACTATACATTGTCTACATTTATCCAAGCTAAAGTCCTTGTATGTACATCTTATGTACATACAAGATAAGCCGAAGGGCTTAAAAGATCAGTCTTGTGAAACATTGAAGTAAATTCCGAACATAAATGACTACGGTGTAGTTTTTCCCGGGTAGTGATGGAACTCAAGTTTGAGTAAAGCACGTAATTTACTGGGAATCTTTTACTTTACCAATTAGCCATTCCTAAAAAAGTTACATCTTGTTGATCTCTTGAGGACTACAGGTGATATATGACACGAAGTCGTGGTGTAATAAAGTTGACATCAAACAAATTTCGTGAAGGCGTGAAGGCTTTAAGAATTTGTTGTTCAAAGGATCAGTTTAATTTTGAAGCTTTATTATTAGCATACAAAAATTACATCGATTAGCTCTATTGTAGTTTTTTGCAACTACGCAGATTATAATACGTGGAAGAAATGTGTTTTAATTAATTTTATAGAGTCAATTTAATCTTGTCCACAGCTCCCGGCGCTCATTTCAAACTGAAAAATTAAAGGAATGACACTTTTGTGGAATGTAGTTTGATTTCCATTTTTAACCCATTTCCGCCGTCTACATGCTTTGGTGAATGGCGTGTACAAAACCGTTTCCTCCCCTGAAGTTCACAGTCGTCTTGCTTGTTTCTTTTACCCTGTGTTCCCCAGTCGATTTCCTTCTCCAGAATTCATGTTCTCGTTTCAGGTCTAGTTGTTGTTGTGCGGATCGTGATTTTGCGTTACTAGTTCTATATAAAGCACGAAATGGAAAGTCCGGAGGGAGTGGGAAACGAGCACCATTTACTTGTAAGATGTGTACATTTACGAAGTACTCACAAGTTTGGGAGAAATGAAAAAGTAATAATGAATGTTATTTGAACCTCCAGTTAAATTAGCCTTGTTAGTTTAAAGAGATAAGATCTCTCTCATACGTGCTTGTTCCTTATGCACAGTCATATATGGGTATAGGTGGAAGGACGAGGTAACAGGAAATCTTGTCTGCGAAAATACTTAACTCATATTCCAATTTTCTTCACTTTCCTCTCTCCTTTGCTAATAATAATAACAACAGAGAGCACATGTTGTTTCATGGTAGCGCTTTTACTGCAAAGTGACTCTTTTGCGTTATTCATTATTTTTTTGTATGAACTAGCAACGTCCTGCATTGGTCTTAAAATGTATGTATGAGCTAAACCATATTCTCCTGTTTTCCTGCGATTCTGAACTATTCTTAGTATTCTTACAGCTCTTCTGCTCCATTCCACGGTCCATGGAACTATGCGTCGCTGAGATTATGTGACTCATAATCTTGCACACTTGATGTTCCATGGCAGTAGCATAATGTAGTATGTAGTGTCATGCCGTACTGCTTTACAGTACTTAAATCTGTGTGTAAAGCTTACTAAATTTATTTTGCTGAAGATTCCTTTAGCATGAGAACCTATATAGAACAGTTCATTTAGTTATGGAGCTGCTCTGGATGTAGCGTCCATGTTGCATTGCAGTAGAATTTTCTATTAAGTTTTCTTTGCAAACGGTAAACAGAACATTACTCAAAATGGACAGAAAATTTTTCCTTTTGTAAAACTTTTGTCTGTACTTTGTTTCATTCTTGATCTCAACTTGTATCCGCATGCTTGTATATCTACAATTGCCTTGAAAAAAAAAGAGTTGACGTTGAAAATGATCCTACATAGTCGCGTTCCGTTGCCACCAGTTTCTTCCTTCAGGTGTGTCAAAACCATCTGAGACCATTCTATTTTCATACTTTTAACAACTCAAATGTACATTCTATTGTCGTCATCTCCTCACGTCTAGCCAAGGGAAAAATATGAAACATATTTAAAGTCATTATAGAACTTGAACAAGCGTATACAGCAGTATCATATATTCACAACTTGAATAAAGCATACCAACCATGCAGTAGTGTTGTAGATTTTGCCTCCCTTGAGACTTCAACTTTGCATGGCATTCCTTTACATGGCACATCTCTGCATATAAAGAGAACCTTAAGGGATTAGTATGTCATGATAAGTTGCAAATTCACAACGACAGAAGTAAAAGCAACATATGGTATACATATGTAGCATTTTTATCCAAATTCTGCTCCTTTGCAAGAAACATAAAGCTAGTGCAAGGAAATGGTATGTGTAGTAATAAGAAGAGTATGTAAAGTGATTAAACCTGCTCCATTTACGTTAATACGGAAATTTGTATCTATTATGGAAGAAGAATCAGATGACATACCAAACCCGTGATTAGGTAGGACGGAGACAAGGTGGATGGAGTGGATGGAATTATGTAGGGGAAGCAAAAAGTAACTGTGGTTTTAATCGTTGCGAATGAATTTCCACTTACAATTATTCCCCAAGAGTTTACTTGTGCGGTCTGGGTATATACTAGCCATAATTCAGGTAATTAAATCCCAGGATTGGATCATAAAACAATGAATTTCTCTAGTAGTATGTAAGGAATCAATAGTTTTAGTGTGAAAATGGGCTTCCTCAACTCCTGGAAATAATGTATCTTCTCCTGGGTAGTTTTGCCATGATGATACTTTATTCCAGCAGACTTAGAGGTAGGAGGTAGTAATGTATTTATTCATTGTCTCTGTAATGATCTCTTTTTTGTCTCTTTCCCTCTCTGTATAAACTTCCCCAGTTGTTGAAACATTCAAGATGCATTAGTTATTACGGTACATAATAGTAGTCTTCATTGGGGAATAAAAACCCATTAAAGATTTATAGCTCGTGCTATGTCTCTTGGGCTAGCTACTTTGTTTATTGGCTGCAGACTGGTTTTAATTGTACAAATTCTAAAGTTTGAACATCCATGGGTTGGTAAATTCCAACATGTAATTTCCGTTAACTTTATTTCAGCACTTGTATTTATGAGCAATTCATCGAAGCGATTCTCTGCTTGTACTAGGTGCACAGTTCATTAGAGTGTTTTTCTTATATTCATTTCATAGTGACGTGTATTCTTCCATGTTTAGCATTACAATGTCTTATATGCTTTTGATTCCAGTCTATAAGGATTTCCTTCCAGTGGTTTTCTTCCATCAAATTCATTCCAGCGCAACTATTGAGATAGTTTCATTACAGCGCTACTGTTCTATATCCATTTTATCTCTGCGCTTCGATCATACATTTAATTTCAGCAGTTTCTACAGCTCTGGTGATCTATCCCACAATCCCATCCTGATCACTTCACCTACGTGTAGGCATAGACACTTCATTCGGTATTATTGAATCCAAGATTGAGGACAGTCGTGCGTGAGACATTGATATTGAGCGGAACGAAAGGAGCAGCAAAGGTGAAAGTGATAAGTTGACATCCTATATAGATGAGACCCAATGATGATGGGAACCACAATCTCAATTGTTCCTCTCAACTCAGCGCAAATAATACTATTCTGATCTTATTTTTACCCATAGTCATCATCATCATCTCTCTTTCGTCCTGTGTCAATCTCATTCTATGGGTTCGAGAGATAAAAATTATTACACTGTGTGAATGCATCTCTTGCGGTTCGGAGGTTCTATACAGTAGAAAGAAATATCCTTCAACCCCCGGATGCTCCACAATCATACATTTATATGCCTGGAAAGTAACTATTCGCGGATAGGGATACTGATCTGTCTGTAAATAACGATAGCTGCGATATTTAATAGGGTATGAGGTGATGACAAAATCTGTTTCTAGGCACCCGCACACTTGATCCTGTTGGCATGACTTTCAGTTGAACAAGTTTCAACAACTCGCACTCAGTTTTCATTATCCTCACTCATCTCGCAGCCTTCAGTTAAGTGTCACTCAAAAACCGATATGACTTTTATGTTGTGCGCCCGCTCTTCTAGTAGTCAGCAACCTCTCTACAGCCTCCCTCCCTGATCTTTAAGTCTTGCAGACTTTATATCAAGACAGCATAGATCCACATCGCGTGAAATTGGATAAACTTTCATTATTTTTCAGTTGTGTAGATATAAACAAAATCGTTTTCATGGTCTTGTCCATGAGATATCCACTTAAATTTGGTTTGTCTGCAGAAGATGAGTTTTGCTCACTTGGCCTTATTAACTGTCAACAGATTCTTACTCCGCTATGTTATATTGTAGATTTAAAATTAATTTTATCAATTTAATTTGTCACATTTCCGACTGGTTTTCGACCTACTTATGGACTCAAGAGTTCTTTCAGGAATTTATTGAAAAATATTTACTATTGCTGAGTTTATTTGCTTGCTGGTGGTACAGCAACAAATGAATACATACATGGCAGTATATTGTATTTGCAGTAGTTATTACTTATTGCGCTCGTTCATTGCTTGCACATGTCAAATAATTAACAGGAGAAAAACATGTTATGTTGTAGCTTTGCAGTTTATTAAGTTGTATTTATTGTTTGGCCGGCGATGATGGAGTAGGCAATGACATGTATATACTATAGAGGGTTAAAGTGGAGAGATAAGTATATAGCTGGACAGTAGTGCTGCAGGTGTAGACTACAACTTCATATACACCAGTTTCATGTAATATACTGGTCTCTACTGAACATGAAACCAGAAAATTGAAAGTAGAATAGATCGTTTATTTGTTTGTGTATAACTTGGTTGAATGTGCTTTCATATTGGTTGAATTGTGTACGCTGCCTGTGTGTAGGAGAGACGCATATCCTTCTCGAATGCATTTCAATATTGTTTATTACGTGTATCCTTGCCTTTGAGTACTCATTTTACCTTCAATTTTATATCGTAATCATTATATAACTGAATGCCTTGGCTTCATGCATTAAGTATGTACCTACGTGCCTTATTATTGCCATGAAGTTCATGTCGTGCCCCGTGTCTCCCACATATGGGACAACTATTACCACTTTAATTCTTTATCGAGTCGTGCTTTAAAAACTATTCGGACTAAGCTGCTTGTAACAGAAGTTTTTTTTACAAAGCCCTGCCAAAAAACCGCTGTAAAAATCATTGAACGTACATATGTATAAGCTACTGTAAACATTCCAGTTTCGCGGGATGGCGGACGCGGTTTATTTATTCCACCATTGACGATCATGAACGCGCTGATTTTTGGCTTTACTGCTGCTAAAGCCAGGAATTCATGAAAGAAATGTAGATAGTGCATAGATGAAAAAACGTGAGACAAATGCAAATAAAGAACAGTTGCTGAGAAAATCAATTTCTTGCAAGGAAAAATTGATTCCTACATCGTATGTATCTCTTGAAAAATGGACTTCAAGCAGCTTTGAAATTGCTTTAAAACTTGTACATAACTTCAAAAATGTTGTGAAATGAATGTACAAACATATGTATGACTCTAAAAATGTTTTAGTAGGCGAAGAAATGCCTTAACAAGTTGGCTTTGAAAATGTTTTAAACTTATATGAAGCCGCAAAAATGTTCTCGTCCCCAAGCCAATTTCAACTTTGCGGTGCTGTACACGCGAGGCCTGCTATAATCCTTAATATATGTACTACCAATGTACTACGAACAAGAGGGTTTGAATGCGGATTTTCAGCCCTGCAGAAGTAATCGGATTTTATGAAGTTTTTATTATTTTTCTTTAATAGATTAAGAAACTATATACTTGCTTTTATTGCTTTACTGTTAGATTCAAGGGATTTAAAGTACACAGAAATACTACTCCACAAATCATGGAGCTTACTTAAATATAAAGCTTACGAAGTGAGCATTGAGCAAAAAACGCAGATACTTAAAATCTAAGATCGGTAGCTATAACATAAACATACAATGATATATGAAGTGTATAGGAAGGCTTTTGTCAATAAATAATTTACAGTAAATAGTTACACATGGCAATTAATGCTCATGAGTAAAACTATTTTCTAGAACATGAAGGGTTTATAAGCTTAACGCCAGCCTTTATATGAAAGAAAAAATCTTTAAAGCTATTACAACGAACAGGGAAACGGAGTAAAAACAGGATTTTTTCGCATTTTCTGACTAAAAAAATCACTGACTATTGTAAAATACTCTTAACCGGACCATCCTTGGGCTCCAGAAGTTTGCCAACCAGCAGGGGCAGCTGATTGTTGCCAACCAGCGGGAGCAGCGGATTGTTGCCAACCAGCGGGAGCAGCGGATTGTTGCCATCCAGCAGATTGTCTAGCTCCACCGGATCCCCATCCACCTCCAAGGGAAGATGGACCTGGACCGGGTTGCCAGCCAGAGGAAGAAACTGTGGTCCAGCCGCTAGATTGTTGTCTGGCACCACCCCATCCAGCTCCGGCTCCAGAAGATTGTTGCCAACCAGCTGGGGCAGCGCGGACTTGCCATCCACCAGACTGTCTACCAGCTCCCCCCCATCCACCACCGGAAGAAGCTACCGCCCAACCTCCCTGTTGTCTGCCCTGGTTCCATCCTCCACTGGATCGTCCGCCGGATCCCCATCCACCACCGCCGCCGCCGCCACCACCTCCCAAGGACCAGCCACCGCGACTACGTCTACGAGAGAAAATGCCTCCGGAAGCTACAGCCACGATGACTGCGAGCACCGCGATGGTCACCTAGAAATAAAATAGTCTTCACTATGCTGAAGTTTAAGCTTAAATTTAGTTTATTCATTCTTATGCAATTTTATGTAAGTGATAATTACGCATTTTGACAAAAAGAATATATAATGAAAGCTTTTTAATTTTTTTAAATAATTTTTAATCCTGGGAAAACTTTAACAAGGAATTATGCTTAAAAACGTTGAAAATTAAAAGTCGTTTAATAATAATTATTGTTGCTAGTAGTTAAGTTATTATGGCAGTCAATAAACAGTTATATTGGAGCACAAATATCAACAATGGTTAACCACAACTAGTACGTGTGAATAAAACGTAAACACCTTTGCTAATTTAATAATAATGATAGAAAATAATGTGAATCAGAACTTACAAAAAATCTCATAGTTATTTATGTAAAGGTAGCTATTTCCCACAGGTAAGACAAAAGAGAGTTGCTATCAGAGCGAGCGATTGTAACGGAATGACCACTGTAACGAAATTAACCACATTTATATCAACTTTTATACAAAGAAGAGCCCCTTGCCAAGGTATTTAATGTAAAGACTTTTTGCCTTGAATAAGTTGGCGAAACGTGTTGAATTGTCTTGGGGTTAATTTCCCTAATTCTTCATCTTCATCATCGAAAAAAATCATCAGATTTGACTTAAAACGCCTGACGACCAAACAGGACCCCTGACAAAATAAACATGTTTAATTGTTATCTTCATTTTTTGTTTGATCGCATCCCTCAAAAAAATCAGCAGTACATGTCCAATAAATGACACAACAACATGCCAGAAGGTTCACTTTACGCTACAATAAACGGATCTGTAAATAACATTGGGAAGGATTTTTTAGAATGTCGTAGAATGTTTTTTGCATATTTCCAATAAAAATCATGACGATTTCATGACGTAATTAACAAGACTTTATAGGTTCAAAGTGAGCTGAGAAACGTTACTGTAGTATACCTATGTGTATGATATCTGAGATAGTATTGAACGATAAGTTTTGGGACCTGTTTTCAAGTATACGTCCTACGTTCAATTCCGCAAGAAAAGCTATGGGAAATACATAACTTATTATCATGTGCATAAAAAGTATATTGTGCAGAGTGTATATGCTATGTCCTTCTTTGTGTTCTGTACACTTAAGTGGACCTAAGATTCACTTTTACATTAAATGGAAGAGCTCTGGGGTTGCAGAGTTCACACGACAATGTAATGATTACGGTGTATTACTCGTTGTTGTTGTTGTTAAGCTGCAGCGCATTTATGTAATGTAATATCTAACCGGCTGAGAAGTATACACACGTCTCTATATATTGGTTACATATACATACATTTTTTGTATACATATTTATCTATAAATTTCACGGATCATCGCCACACACGGTTTAAAATATATACTATAAGTAATGCCCATGTCCCATATTGTTCCTCACGGTTGAAAACGAACGCAAAAAAAACTTGTCAAGGACCTAAAATATGAAGGAATCGAACGATTGCCTATCCTATTTACTAAACTCGTCGACATAAAGGTTGTAGTATTTAATGTGGGATAAGATTACATATACTAGGAATCAAAAAGTGCAGTTCTGACAGTAATTTTCCCTTCTCCTTGTCATTACAATCTGCGCGTCTTATTACGTACATACGTATGTATGTGCGCTCATCCATAGTAGTATATAATAATTAAAATCTTCACATTTATTATTTTTATATGACATCTCATGTAACATGTGCTCTATAGTGCGAGCTTTATTATTACGCTGAAGCATCTCTGCAAAATACTTTATATATATGTTACCTTCATGCTCCTCTCAATGCACCATAACAACATTTATTACAAATTCAATCCTCAATTAGCTGTTTCCAAGTGGTAGTTAGAAGGATTTAGTTTTGTCTTGATTGTTACATACAAAAGCCCTGTTTGATGCACATAAATTTGCTGTAAGAAGTCTCAAGTTCTTTTTGTCGAGAGGATGATGCTACTCTAATACATACGAGTGGACATGTCAGTCCTTCTTCATTCTAGGCAGCTCATAATTTACTCAGTCAGGCGGAATATAATTAAATCGTTTGCATGGGGCAGAGTGTTATTTCAAATTACATTTTTTTACAAAAAATTTCGTTGCCTTTGAAGGTTTTCAACCATTTTTTCTACTGAATGCTTGCTGTATTTTTTATATTAATGGCTTGCTGTATTTTTCGTATTAACAGTTTGATATTTTGTAAAAGACTAGCTATTGTTTGTGCTAAATAGTTAATGTTAAGGATTGTTGTTTTTAAGTGTCAAAGGCTTGCTGTCACTCTGTTTTGTAAAGTGTAGCCAAATGGTTATTATTATTGTTAACAAGAGCATCATTTTATAGCTCAAAAATATTAAGGGGCATGACAGCATCTGTTTTTAAGCATAATATGTAATTAAGTATAGAATCATTTCCAAAATTGCACCCTGCTGCAATTTATTTTTTAAAATAATGTATTCAATGCAATAAGAGACACGGAAATCATTATCTTATTGTTTCTCTCGAGCTATGGAATTGAAAGTTACTTATAATGGGTTTGGTTTATGCATAAAGCGTCCTGTGAGTTACCCTAGTTCATCATATGATGTTCATAATTTTATTACTAACATAACGACTATGTTAAACATATTTTTAAATACTGATGAAATATGTTGATACGATTATGAAAAAGATTCGATTGGAAGGATGTCATGTTGTGATTATTATCTTTGATAGAAGGGAGCAGGTTTGTTTTCGTAGAGATTTGAGAGTTCTCATAGCAGGTCACCTGAATTTTTTCACATTATTCTGTAAAACTTTCTAGATGATATGGTTTTATTACATTTATTATTTCATCAAGATTTCGAACCGCCATGTTAGTTTTATGTGTATGCATGTAGTTGTTATATATGTCTACAGCTATATATACACATAGTATAGTTATTGTATTATTGTATATATATACAGTTTTATACATATACTGTATATGCATGGTTATTATGCGTGCAGTAATAAAAATGTATAGTTATTTAATCATAGTGTCAGTGGTTTCGAAGCCAAGACTACATTTTTGGGCATGATATTGAATCTGATTGAATGTAATTTATTTGGTCCACCAGAACGTTGTAAAGTTGATTGCTTTTTACTCTAATGCCGATTTATGTGTTACGATTCCATCTTGAGGGATGAATTACCTCTTAAATTCTTGAAGAAGATTGCTCCTATAGAGTAGCCCATTATAGCAGATTGAATGGCATGAAATATGCCCTCACGGGGTAATTACTTACAGACTTTGGGTCGCAAAATAGTGTGTCGCATAATCACAAACCTCGTCCTGATGGTGTCATCCACCATTGATGAAGTCATAATGTAATATGTCATTTTTATGTCACGACTTAGAATACCACGGAACTGGTCCAATTTTATTTACATGAGCACTATCTGCACAAATTGCATATTTGTTATTATAAAATTTCTGGGATGTCCTATAGAACATTTTGTCGTATGATCATGAAGCAAAATGCAGTGGTTACAAGGAAATTGGATTAACTAGTGCACGCAGCTGAGAACAATCATGCTACTCAAGTATACGGAAATGCCGTTTAATAGCGTTCTGATTACAGTGAAGGTGCTCTTTATCATCTTCAGCAATAATTACAATAATACTACTAATCAGTAATTGCTTTATTACCCTCATTTATCGTCTCGAGAGAAAGGAAAATTATCGAAAATGTTTATTCTCGACGTCCTTCAGTGGTGTTAAATTCAAATCAACGCTTGATAAATACAGCTAATTTGAATAATATATTCCTCATTAAATGTTTATTGCTAATCAGATTCTTTAAGCTGAAGGCCAGAAATCGTTGAAGCGACTTATGACTTTTGTGAGGAATTTGTGTATTTACATTAAAATTACGTGCGTTTGGTATATCTATATAAATCCTTAAAACTTTGGTTCCTGGGACACAAAGAAACCCTCAAAAATTGATGGCAGAATGTCTTTAATTTGAATATTAGATAAGGTGCTCCCGTATGTAGCGGTCCTTTCTTGTTGGGAATATTTAATTTAATGCAAATCACGTTATCTCGTTATGTTCTGGAATCAACTTTTGCTATAATGTATCTTATGCGTACACCTTCAATTTCAATGCTGCTTGCTCACTATGATCTGTGATGTAAGATGTAACTATAAACATGAAAACTGTTATTAAAGGTTTCATTTCATTTTATTAAAGGGTTTGTTTCATTATTCTCCATTTTATAGTCTCCATTATTTTTTGAGCAGGAAGGGCTCTATAACTTCAAATTACCTTAAAATCAGTTCAAAGAACGGGATGCTCGGCTTACACACTTTATTTTGCTCGTAAATTGGATTTCTAAATTGGAATTTGATCACGTTTTTAGTGCACTGTTTGTTTATACTTTACAATGACAGCAAGCTTTCCCACATGTTGCGTGGGGTTTGAAGGCTCTGAATAATGAAGTCAGTAAACAGTAGGAAAACGAGTTTCAATTTTGCTTCGACTGTGGTGGCAATTCATTTGCACTAGGGATTCAAAAAGGTTCCATTTCAAAAGTAGACTTGACTTCATTAAGGTTTATTAGATAACTGATAAAGACGAACATCCAGAATGTTCCTTTCCTTAATACATTTACAAGTTTTATCAAAGCCGGTTCCCTACTCTTCTGGTGTCGAGTTTATTTCTTGTTTTAATTGCCCGTATCCTCTCCAGCGTTTCCCTTCTTCTTTTTCAAAGAAGACGATGAGTAAAGAAAGAGCAATATAATTAGTCTTGTATACACAACCTGACACCCATCGTAAAATTGTTTTGATTTGACACAGATTCCATAGAGATTGTTATAGGAAAGGGAGTTTTCCTTATTTATTCCGACTTTGTGAATATAATACAATAGATACATATACCAAGGATGTTCGTTTAATCTTGATTTCTTGATTAAATAATGGTGTTATTGAAGAGAGGTGAGCTTGTTATGCATTGGCTTTACTTTCACGCGTGTTTACTTAACTGGCTTGATAAAACACACGCAGCTTTACATGCATTGGCTGTTTAACACTCATATTTGCATAATGCAATGAAGCATCTTGAGTATCGACGATTATTAACAGTTACTTTAATGAAGTATGTAAATATAATAAAGTGGATCAGGTCATGGGGGCAATCCACATCATTTTATTTTACCCGCGTCATACTTGAAGGCATTCCAAGAATCTTTCATGGACACATATAATTAACGAAAAATTGGCACATACACATATTTACTTGAATATAAACGGCTATAAAGAGTTATAATGATAACATTAAATAATAACGTTTGCATTTTACCAATAATATACAGTTAAATAATGCAATTACAAATTAAATTACTACAATCCGAGGTAAACTAATGGGATTTGAAATCATGCTAATGCGATTCAAAGTTAAATAATGCGATTCGTAAATTATTAATGTCGTTCTAAACTCAATTATTACAATACTAATAGTAATGGGATCATTGCATAATCTAATACAATCATCATTGAACATTACTGAATTCCAATAAAGGTAGTTACTATGTGACATATAATTATTACAAATAATAAACTTGTTCTCTGTATAATTGGTAGGATGAGCGATCTGAACTAAATATGCATTGATTTAATTAAGTAATCCAATACAATGAGTGGAGTATTTATTTAGCATGTTGTACTTAAATTAGTGACTGAAGTTTAACAACGGCAATTAAATCCTAAACAAAAGTAGTCTAACTTGTTCAGAGTGCTCTGTAACCTCGAGAAATGTATATACCTACAAGCAGTACATATATATTTATATCCTATATGTATACTAGTATACTTATAGGTAGTATCAACACAACATGGATGGGACGAAGTGCGAATGTGATCAGGTAAACAGTGCGATTATGTGTGTATATGTTGTGTATACATATACTTGATGTTAAACAAAGATGGTAATTGAAACCAATAGAGGTGAAATGGATTTGGTCAAGTGTTTACATAACGGCATATAAAATCATGCGAAATGGATTGTAAATATTGGGTCTAAAAATTGAAAATCGGATCAATACTTGTGTCAACCTATGGTTACTTATACACTACCCGATTTGCCGACCCTTGTCTTGTTGTGTAACTTATTACACGCATAAAAACTGACGAAATTCCATGTCCACTCCTGTAGTCCCACTTTCCACGCAACCTTAAGTTTATGAGAAGTGCAGCATTATTTATTAAACAACGCACTTTACGTTGAATTTATCACAGTTTGAGTTGAACGAACAATCATCATTAGTAAATGTATGCAGTGCATTATGATTAAGTATCACATCCAAGAAATGTAATGCACGGTACATAATTAGATATATCTTTAAACATTCGCTAGATTTCAATCATAATAAACACACACAGTTGTACAGCTTCAGCATAATGAGTGGCCTCCTGTAAATAATAAAATAAGATAGCTAAGGTAAGCATTCAGTTTTTATTAGCAATACATAGTTACCAGCTATACAGCTATTATTGAGTGCACATTGATTTAACCAGGAGAACTAATATTGAAATTGGGCTCATTTTCTGACTCCGCTTATGTAATCAATACAACTGCTGCATTCGTGCTTTGCTTACTTATGTTTGTGTAAATGCATATGTATACGCTTCCTGCTATATATAGCATGTACTATAGTACAATAACGCTTATTCTTCATAACGAACTTTTTATCCATCTGCAACTTAGGAATATCTGTACATGTTTGTTCAATCAAAATGCAAAGAAAAAAGGGAGGAACATTGTTTTATGCTTATGTATAGAGTTGTGTGCGTGCTCTTCTCTTTTCCAATAACATATTCTAAAATGGTACGTAACAACGAAATGCTTCTGTTTGGGGCTTTGTATTTTCATGCCATAATTTCATAAATTATTTGCACAGGCCAATTTTTGACATGAACGATATTTTGTTATATACTAGTACATATTTTTAAGTGTAGTTTTATTTCATAATCTTTATAAGTACATAAAATTCACAACGAAGTCCGTAAATCAAATTTTAGCCTGCTTTGTGTGTTTATGTGGGCTTTGGATTTCAAGATAAAACCAACCGCCGCACTGCTGACATTACGGGAAGATCGGTATCTACCGAATTTGTGGCAACCAATGCCCTGTATAATATTATTATGTACACCCAACTTGCATTTTAATGCCTATGTAGGATTTTGCGAAGGAAGTAGTTGCAACCGCAAATCTTGTGTCAGGTTTACATTTGAAAAACCAATAAATGCTAGCAGGAAATTTAGTATTAATGTAGGGTAATTTGTATCTAAGCATGCTTTGAGGTAGAGTAGACGATCAACAACGGTGGGATTGTGATGTAGGAATGACAACGAAAATCATCGAATTCCGGTGAATTCAAATATATTGAAGCTGTTCAAATGCAAAAAGTACATAATATGTTCCTTTCATGTGTGTCCATCCCATGCAATATATTATTAAGAACGGCTTGAATTTGACAATCAATCAAATATAGGAAAAGACAGCATGATGAGACCGGTTTTTTGTTAAATCTTTTCTTTGCCGCATACTTTTCCCTTGTTAACGTGAACAAAAAATATGTTCGGGTAGTCGTTATGACAGAATTATTGCTTTCTGGAATAACATTCATATTCAAAGCCAAAACTTTGGCAGAATTGCTCTCAGATGATAACAAGAGCTTGTCTAGTGAAGCTAATAAAAACACATCATTTTTCAATATCAAATCACGATTTTGGACAGGAACCATTTTTTATTGCAAACTTTTAGTTATCTGCTCCAGCGAATTTCTTTCACTTTACTTGTTTATTTCATCCAGTATGTACAATTTTATTCTTTATATAGCAGGTACTATACTGTAGCCAACTAGGCAACTGGCTCGCTTAATCTATTCTTTACCAAAAGATTAAGTAACTGATGAGCGGTGGAAGGTTTTTATATTCTGCACATAAGCTTATATATACATACTTTTCATTGCTAAGAGTGCTTGATCCTGTTAAATTCTCTTGCATACATACCCTGATTATATGTGACATAAATTTTAAATGATAAAAATGTTTCAAACTTTAAAAATTCTTTATTACGGTGTTTTATAATAATCTAGCTGGTAGATAATAAAGTAAACGAAGATAGCTAGTTTCAATTTACCTAAGCGTGACTACAAACTTTAGTCGAAGGATTTTAAATTAATAAGTCAGTAAGAAAGTGATAATTAATTTGTTATGCGGTGGAACATATCTTTAGAAACCTGGCTCCCCGGGTGGAACATACATGTATTTACTTTACGAATAGTAGATTCGGTCTTTATTGTGGAGGTTCGCCGGATGTACTCCCCAACTTTCTCTTCTAGCCTCTGTAATGGATTAAAATAAGACAGGGAAAAAGCATCCTTTTCCCGTTTCGTTTAGTCTCCCTTTTATGGAAGGAACATCAGCTCCACAGAGAAAAGAGTTACATCAGGAACCTAGAAAATTCTAAATTTGTTGAGCACACACGAATATTATATGAATATATATGAGTGGGGCGTTGAAATCAATGTTGCTATAAGTATTTTAGGATGAAAGGCACTAGTAGAAAAATATTACAAGGCTGAATCTTTCCTTTTTGTGCCAAGTTTGAAATTCATGGTGTTGTTATTTTATTGACTTGCAGATGTCCGTGAGCGACTTCCGAAAGCAGAAACTCTACTTCGTTTTTGACCGATTTTTTGGTAAGTGTGCACCTTACGTGTTCTATGTTGTAATACCGATTTGTATAAGTTGTTCAGCAATAACGATTTTTTGACTACAATGTATTGTTGAATCGGTATGAAGCTAGGAAAGCTGTAATAATTAGAGCTATAATAAGGTAAGGGATGCTAATTAGCGAAAGTTTTTATTGAATTTAGTTCTTTTTCCTTTGCGAATTTTGCATACAATTTTTCCTTTTTATTGTATGTCGAATTCGCGTATGCAACCGTTGCAATTAAATTTTGCTAACGTAAAAACTTTTCTATAACCCAATTTTTTTTATTTGGGCCTTTGTTGATAACTTTCAAAGCTGCAGGGGACTGAAAGTATACTTTACTTACCTATATTAAACTCCTCGCCTGGAAGAAATGTGATTCTGTTCATTTTGATTCTAAAATAACATTTCCGTGCAAATTAGAGCTGCAGGAACTCGCACGTCAAACACGAAGAATAGACGGTTTGAAAGAGAAGCTCAGGCAGTCTAGAATATTTTAGACTTGCAAAAATAAAAGCAAGCGCAGACATATATTTTTGCTAAAAATTATACTTGTAGATGTAATGACAAGAGGGATTCAAAATTATCCTGGAGAGGAGGGGATATTTCAAAGAACTTTATTAGTGTGCGTAGTATCTATAAAATATTGGTATACAGTGTTTTCTTTATAATTTTTGAAGTATCTACCTGCGCCTAAAAATGAAGAAAAAAAAACTAAAATGGCAGATTAATTTGAGAGCGTTACGTATATACATATACGTATTTTCTAACACAATGCGTATATGCGGCGTGTATTGCTGTGGCTCGGAGATTAGAAAGTAACATACCAGATGAGTGGATGATTCCAGAACACAATTCATGAATTGAAAATTGATTTTTCTCTTCGCATTTTTCAGATGTAAACCACAGCGGGACAATAGAGAAGAAGGATTTTGAGCTTGCAGTGGAAGTAAGTGAAATTGATATGTGTACCTATATATTGCTTTTTAGGAGAATCTGTATTATAGTATTTTAGAAACGATTCATTTATTTTCGCTCTAATTTTGCACCGAAAGGGGAGAGGACTTATCAAATCATTATATTCTCGTCAGAAACGAATTCCCGGAACCTGATACTGTCAAAGCTTTTGTAAAATCTCTCCGCTGTCGCTGATTGTAAATATGAAGGATTTGTTTAATTTGCCAAAATGTACTACCTCGTTATAAATTCATACCTCTCTACACATTAATACTTTTAAAGCTTTTTCTGGTGCTCTGTGAAAGCATAAGCGAGGAAATGGAGTTATTTATTTATGGCACAAAACTGCTACCACTCGGTGACATAATGGACCTATTTCAATTATTGACGGTTGCTTTTAGAGCATGATGATGAGAGCCTAATAGGATACTGAGTACTATACAAGCTTATGCCTACGTACTTAGTGACTACATGCTCATGATGTGATATGTAGCAGAAAGCATGAAAGACGTTGAAAAGGCTAGTCATCATCTTATGGAGGGGATCTAAATGATTTGTAATAATCTGCAAGCTTTCGTAATATCAAGTATCTTCATATATTATATAAGAAGGCTATATACTACTCTTGTTATTCCTTGAATAATACGTATATCCGAAGGTTCCTATAGTTACAAGAGCACAATCTCAAAAGGCTTGAAATGACGACATGAAATTGCGAGCTTAAAAATTCAATGTGTTCCGTAGGGACTGCTCATACAAAACTCGGTGCTTTTTACTGAAATTTTGTACATTCACGGCATTCTTCTCACATCTTTGAAAAGGATATGTTTCTTAAGCTCCATTTTTTAAATGTATACCTACTGGAATACGCCTATGCAATTGGTTATATGACAACGGTGTCTTTATAATTCCATGTATCTATTGTAAATGTGTACTATTAATACTCGTTTCTACCTTTCTGAATGTCGCTGGTTATTACAGCGTTTCATTGCGTAGAGTTTTTCCACAAATTAGACTGGCATCAAGACTATTCGTACGAGTGTACAAGTTTTTCAAAAAGTAATTGTGTGTTTGGTAACATACCTGACTGACTTGTTGAGGCTCCGTGATATAACGGATGTCTAATCATACACTGTCACGTTGTAAGTATGTTTCTTAATAGTAATATTTCTTTGACATGCATTCGTTGCCTATAGACTCGTGATTTGCTTATGGATTTGTTTTAAACTTGATTCCAGGATGAAAATAATTAATGTAGGTATGTATTGATTCCTTTTGATGTATTGAAGAAAGATTATTAACAACTAGCAATATTTGAGGTGGATTTACTATTGCAGTGTATGGGATTTTAATCAGCATTAGACAATCTGTACATATATTTGCATTTACAAAAACTACTTCTAATTCCAAGTTGTTTGGTGTTCTCCTATTAAAGTTTTTCATGCAGATAATTTGACGGTATGGCGAGACGAGTACGGATATCGTGTCAAAAGTATGTGGATATAGTGGTGTATTCGCTTTTCCCGGTTTCACTGCCTTCACCGATCCATTATAGGATGTCTTATTCATATATGCTAGTTTCGGCCACAGACGGACCTCCCATGATTGATTACTGCATGTTATGTAAAAGAAAGGGAAGTTTTCTCTCGAACGTATCATTTGAAAAGGGTTGGGAAAACTTTTCAACGACTCTCTCCTAAATTAGGTGTAGCTCTGGGTTGTACGTACTTTCTCGTCATAGTTGTTTCTTTGATCAAGTGCGGGTATCTTTGGACGGATCCTTTTCAAGTATGCATTAAACCAGTAAATTATTAAACAAGTGTTTGTATTTTGTGTCAACGTCAGCAGTAGTACACAATGAAAACAGGGGTTGGCGTGTATAGTGCTAGAATGAATGCCTGGAATAGGCTGGAAGGCAAGGGCACATACATTAGAGTCGTGAGAAGGCTTTGTACCTTGAAACCTGCTTAAATAAATGGTTATGTCTATAATAAATAGGTTGATCATTATGCTTCGGTTTTCGAAATTAGAAGAATAACAGACAGGAAATTGTTGTCGTAGTTTCCGAGGAATGTAATTTGACAAATGAATATCTTCCGTACTACTTGAATAACAGTAGTGTATATTCTACCTGCTGCTGTATTTGTATATTTATATTTGAAAAATACTATAAAACCTGCTGTATATTGAAATAAAGCTATACTACTTGCTACTGTATTTGAATAAATGTTACTGCCAGTTGTAAATTTGAATCAATTTTAGTACCTGCAGTAGTTGAATAAATTTTACGTACAAATAAATTCTGTTTTTATTTGGTTTTCCTCCAATGATAACAAGTTGGAATGATGATAATGCTAAATCAACACAAATGTGAACTTCCTTCTGGGCTGTGGGGGTCCGGGAAAGGTTTGTTGAGCATCGCTGTACTTCAACAAAATTGAAGCAGCACAACTGCCACTGAACCGTGCAATGGTTCCCCAAAGTCTGAAGGAAAAGCTAATGGCAACCGTCAGTGAATGAATGTAAACGTTGTATATAAACATGTGCAAATGCTTTCAGCTCCGTCCGGTTGAAAGTTGGTGGTTTTCCATCTCCTCCGACTGTTGCTGTAGCTACTAAAGACAACGGAAAGATGAATAATGGTTCTACTAGAATACACTGGAAGACCGGTTCTTGCCTTTTAAAATAGATTTAGAGTTTCTCACTTGGTTGAATAGTATAAAAACCTAAGTCAAAAGTCTTGGTAGCGCTTATATTTATAATGTGTCAGATAAGCTGATGTAAACAACAACATGCTGGATTGAGCTTCATCAAGCATTAATTTATCCACTATTTACACGTATTCAGTTCATTTTCGAAAGTGAAACACGTATACATACAATAACGAACACCAAAGTCGGTGATCTTTTCTTGAAAAGGCAGTAAATCCTCCAGAGAGAATCCACTGATCCAATGTCACCCACCTACTTCCACTTATTACATTCCTCGGGGGTACAGAAATATGGCATATTTGAACTTGTATTAGTAAAAGTGTATTCATTTCTATGAATACAGACCAAATGTATCTGAAAAGTGTATTTTTCTGGTCCTTATGCTTTCCTAAGAAGATTGAACAACACATTTGGATACTCGTTTTATGCCTTTCTGATATAAGTTGAGGAAATAAACCTAGATGTTCTAAAGAATACAGAAACCTTTTCTCCTAGAACTTTCATCACAGGAGGTCTTTTGAACCTAGGGTTCAAATATTACTTTCCATTTTCCTTTTGGTTCTTGTGCCTTGGAAGAAAATGGATTATTTTGCAACTCTCAGTGTTTGACAGTTGCTTTCAGAATATGTGTCAGAACAGTTTCTCAAGTTTTGACCGACCCTCGCTGGTGCAAGACGCGCTGTTGCTAATTCACTGTGACACCTCCGGGACATCGACTAATTATTTATGTATACTTATAAGAATGAATGGGGTGCGTGTACCTTATAACGTCGTATCGTGTTAAATATTATGAAACAAGATCGCTAAAAACCATTTCCTCTGGCGGCGTGGTAACTCATCGATCAGCTAGTAATGGATATTATTGTGCCTTTTTGTGTAGGAGTGACGATAGGAAGGAATTTAATTTGAAGATAAAGTTGTCATGCCCAATAAATCTTGTTGACGCTAATTACTGTCATAACGCCACAACAATCAGTTCTTTTTCTATCGAGATGAAAAGTTTTCTTGGCCATGTTTCGATTTATGCTTGGATATTCTATCTAAAAATACTCGTAATACTATATACATATCAAATAATTGTAGCAAGCAAGAACATTACTTAATTCCATTATAGTTTGTCTTCGTAAGTTATTACAATGATAACATTGACAAATATGATTTGAACACACTTAAAACTAAGTGTTACAAGGTCACCAAGTATAGGATGTGTTAACTAGATTGTCATCCGTTCCCCATACTTCGTTCAACAACGTCGGTGGCTAGTGTCAAATATATTACAATCCCAAGAGAGTCGAAATGATACTCAGTTTAAGGAATGCAACATCTCATTGCGATTTGTTATGTAGACATTTCTATCAGATATTGCAGAAAAAGCTGAACTAGATGAAGAAGTTGAAAACACAATTTCCAGCAGACGTACCTTCCTAATAACGTTTATTACTTTTCACCTAAATTTGAACTAAAATTCGGTTAGGAAATGAACCCCTTGAAGCTACAGGTAGTCGGATAGACGCGACTAAATACTTATGCTGTAACATTTATATTAATTTCGCTAATTACTTTAATTATTAGCAAATCTGCCGGATGCGAGGATGGTACGCTGGCGAGCCAAAATACGAGGAGACCAGAAACCGCTTCTTGGAAATTTGGGAAGCCCTTCGTCTTCGAGCTGACTCTAATCGAGACGAACAGGTATGGCGTAAAAATATATTAAATTACTATTTTCCATTACCAAGCGCGCGTATACTGTATACTTATACATAAGTTCACATCTTGACATTTGACAAGTATTTGTAGTTTGCATTTGTTTTTTGTGAGACACCGTATGCCTTCCGTACCATTTACATAATCCCAACATTATTTTTATGAGACTAAAGGAACACACATTACGACATCTCCACACTTACTTTATTTGTATAAGGCTTGTTGCTGAATTCAATTTCAACATTTTTCTGCGGATAAAACCTAAGACTGGAGCATTAAATGGGGAAAGACGAACGTCATAAATTATTCAGTGTAAACTGAAACTCTTGTTACTCTAAAAATTACGATTCTGCAGCATTATAAACAACTATAGAGACAAGAGCCTACCGCTGCTTCCGCCGCAAAATATTGCAATTCAAAAGCCTTGCCGTACTTTTCAAGTATAAACCAAATCCCCAAAAGCCAAGAGTGAACCAAACATATTGGAGAAGTTTAAATGTGGAAAGTTTATGACTTTATCAAGATGTACGTACATAACTTGTTTGAACTTTTCACATAAAAGAGAGAAAGAATAAGGATATCCCGGAGCTTGTGGCAGGACAAGTCACAGTAATTTGTTCCGCTTTTGGTGCAAAGTAAATCCTAGAAAATGCTCATCTACCGAAAAGGACATATTAAACTAAGAAAATTGAAGTTTATTTTCAATTACACAGAGCGAGTGGAAGACAATACATATAAGTATATTCATCAACAACAGCAACGAGTAATTTCGTTATGAGGAAATAAAAATTATGCCGGGGAGAAGAATAAAAAGAAATGGATAGGATAGTATACAAAAACAAAACTGGACATATTGAACAAGAATGATTGTGAACGAAGCCGACTCATGACTCATACAGAATTAATATTTTATGATTTCCAGGTCAGCCGAGAAGAGTGGTGTCAATTATGGCTTGGAGACAGTAATTCCGAAGACTGGCAAAAGTCTTACATGAATTTCATGTTTCATCTGCAAGACACTTCAGGTTTGTATTTCCATTATTCTTTTCCATCACTTAGATATGTATGCCGCATGGTCTCTGAATTTTTCTTTGTTTCTTGAAGATTTGTATACTTGTTAGAGATAGAAAATTTAGCGTAAAAACTTAATTCTGCAAGTGGCATTTTTGATGCTGGCTATACAACACGATACTAATCGTAAGTTCAATGGTTTTACAAAACGTGCAAAGCATATTTATCTAATTGCAACTTGTTCACACTTTATCTTGGTTTGTATAAGTGATTATGGATTATTTTACATGATACTCTTATACATGCTACTGATACTTACTTATTAATGGAATTAACCATACGACTTGACAAGTTCTGACATAGTAATACAGTTGGACCGAAATGTCATGATGGAACAGCACAGTGCTCATTGCACAATCCTTGCTTATATACTTTCAACAATAAAACGAAACTGTCTATGAACGGAACTTGGTAGCTCTAATGTAATCCTATTAAATGTTACTCCACAAGACTGAAGTATATCCTGCAAGTATCTCATAGTAACATTTTCTCCTGCTTGCCCGGATGAACCTTTTGAGAGAGAGGAAGAAGCTTGTGGATGAATCGGGCATAAGATTCTTTAGTTGGGAATTCCACAGCAAATGTATATATGTAATATATATAAGTGTGTGTACTTATGTAGCAAGTCTAAAGTATCAAGCATAATCATTTAAACCATCAGAGCATGTAGCTATCTATCTTCAATCCAACTTTCTTTTCCGCCTGCGTCTTCCATGCCTCACTACAATGCTATTCACCCATACAGCTCCTACGATTAGATATGAAATTACCTATGTATTTACTTGTTCTCTCCTTGGTCTTGTCAACGACAAATGACCCAACTTGAAAATATCGTATCCTTATCTCTTGCAAGGTGCACGTAGCCATGCCATCCGGGCAAGTTTCCCGAAGGTTTAAAGTCTTTTGCAATACCTTAGTACGTGTATTAAGCACATTTTGTTATATTATTAAGTATATTTGTTATGTTATAATCTTTCTATACAAGTTCGGATATAACAAGTTTGCTGTCTACGATGAGTTTTTTCCACACATTCGTTTTTACTACCCAGTTCTTTACACAGGTTGCTGGTGAAATGTAGAACGTCTGTCATGGTATGTACACATTCTTACTACATATACGATTTCATGATATGTTCGTTGGTACTAAAGTGTTCTGCCACAAAATTCAAACGACAGTTTTCCATGAACAGAAAAAAGGGGCATAACAGACAAAGTTGTTGTTGCCAGGTTTTATCAAAGTCAGTGGGCTTAAGGATGGAGAGGAATTACTCTTCGTGATCAGACTGGTAGCAGATACATATTGAAACAAGCTTTGGCGGAAGTACCTTGCAAAGCTACCGTCAAGTGTACAGAAAAAAGTGTATTGAGGTAGTTACCGGGAAGCTAATGCAATAATGAGATATCAAATGCTGTTGTCTATGACATTTACAAAGATCATAAGAAATATTTAAGCCCATTACTCTCAGTGCTTTTAGCTGTTACTTTGTATCTTTCGGGAATGCTGACTGTGTAGTGGTAAAGTCAGTAGTCAGGAAACTTTGATCAAACCCGCAGAAGTTTAATAATTGAACTTGTGATTGAAATTAATTGGTTACCCATACACTAATAACATTGACTGGCAACCTGTATGTACCTATAACCCCAACAATCATGTGTTAGGAACATTGTTTTGCAATTCAATGGACACAGCTAAAGGTATACAATATACATAGATGTGGAGGAATTTGTACCTCAGCAGAATCGTTATTCCTCCCATCCATTTCTTGTGGCTCGATCCAGACAGAATCAATGCGCCGGGAGACTACTAGTTCTAATTCACCGTGTAGGGCGAATACAACATTCATCTTTATTTCGTGTACGTAGTAGTTTCATGCTCGGGATTAACCCCCATTATACATGTATAGTTATATGTTGAGAAGAAATCTAGGAATAACTCCTTCAGACCGACCTCATGTTATCTTTACATTAACGCTGAGGCGCTTTGAAGTTGTATGTGTGTATAATGCTTAGGGGTAGTCATACCATTTGACTCCATCTCCTTTATGTTTCCTCCGTATGCCTAACTTATAACATTATAGTGCTAATCCTCCAAAACGTATATGACATGTTCGATTAAAGTCTAACAGCCTTCAAGAAATGTTCTCTGTACAGTAAATAGAAATGGCCTACCAATTCATTTTCCTTTGTCCATTGTGTTACGTTGTGGTACAGTAGTTGTTTATGTTCTATTTATATTATCCAATATTTCGTTTACTTTATATTTCTTGTTTTGCTCCATACAGGCAAAATTTTGTAATTTTCCTGAGTTAGTCTAAAAAATGGGAAAAATAACGATGCTGAACAATGAACTCGCGTCGCTTTAACAAAGAACTCCGCAATGAAATCATTTATATAGTAAAAGAGTAAAAAGAGTGCCATAAATGTTATACTACATAGCATAAAACTTATGAAATCCATGTAACCTATAGTACTTCACCGAAGTTGAGATGGCCGTGAATATAAAAACTACCATGGTACATACATAGGCATAATAAAATATTGAGAGATGAAGGTTTGGTTTGTACTTTGTAGGTTTGGGTTTGCAATCCACGAAATATCATCTCCTCTAATACCTTGTGACAGGGTCATGCGTTGTACACCAGTTTATAGGATTTAGAAACTGTGACAAGTAACAGTTGCAATGTTTATACGTTATTCAACATATTTCTGTGTACTCTGTTACCGCTAAAATATTCATATGCACTAAAAATCTTGTTTTAAAATCTGGCCAGTGCTGTTGGCTAATTTTGTTTTGCTATGTGGTTCGTTCTGGTTCTATTCTAAGGAACGTATATATCTATGTGCGCTTTTACGAACCCGTTTTGAATTAATTCAGGGATTGGATCATGAATGGATTCGGCTTCCATTTGTTAATTATCTCATTTCCATTAGTTAGATCATCCGCCATATGCTGAGCCTTTGCGAGTGGAATTGCTCCACACACTCACACATTATCCCCAATACTTTAGTAAATTAAGTAAACATAGTCAACCTTCCCTTCAAACACATCAATGTAAAGTTTTCCTAACTTGAAACAGATACTATTTTATGTTGTACTTACAGGTGACGGGTGCATTGATGTGGAAGAGTTCACCTCCGTGTGTTCCAGCTTTGGTATTGACGCTGCTGAAAGTCGGAAAGCATTTGAAGTGCTCTCAAAGGTTTGTTCTCTCTATATGTATATTTATAAATAAGGCCATGCAATTATTTTGCAGTCTTGCTTTCTTTAGTTTTTGTTCTTTCCCTATACACTGACATACACTGAGAATTGAATAAAAAGAAAAACAAGTTGTTGCTTTTCTTTTGCGTTTTGTTGCCTGTCCCTTGTGGCAGCACGTCATGTCCAATATAGTTGAAAAATCAAGAAGGAGGAAAGCTACCTCCGGTTTTTTTAAAAAAAAGAATATCTATATCTGTGTATTTATAGTTTACTTACAACATTCCAAACTCATACAGGCGCAACTCTCTACTGTTCTAAGTTTTTTCCAACATATAAGCTCTGCCCAGACAAAAACTAGTCCAAGGGAGATGGTTTTAACTTTCAGTATACTCCATTCTACTGATCCTCCCCTTGGCAGTCTCTCCCTTTCATGTGTACATAACCTTTTAAAATACCTACACAGTCCTCACCATTTTGGAAAAAAGTTAGGGAAAATCCATGGACAGGGATGCGATACAGTCCTCCTTTTTATTTATCATAACCTACAGATACGTTTTTTAAACATATCAGTTCTTTGAAATACTAAGGACAGTGAGCACATATGGCTTTAGTAGATTATCTTTTGAATGTGGAATTGGCAGAATGGAAAGGCGATAGTAGACCTTGACTACTACTCAGGGCTGTGGAAGGATTACTTTAGCTCGGACGACCCATCCGCTCTTGGAAATTTCATCTTTGGCAAGACGTCCTTCCCATAACTTTTTCCGTCGTAGAAGCCCTGAACCAATATTTTTCTCTCCTTATAAATTTGAAAAAAGATGTGCGTACACACTATGTATCTATATAAGTAAAACAATATCCTAATATTTCTTTTCCAAAAACACAACCTCCACACATACAACGTGGTACGGTTTTTTGAAATTTAAATAGGAAACTTTGGTGTAAGAATTCCGTAACAAATAGTATAATATCCGTTACATGCACGGAATTTTGTGTGTTCACTGTAAGTGTATCTCACTGCACCACAGTTTTCTCGCAAATCTCGTTTCCTTGTTTTGAGTACTAAATATCTCACCTCCAACATTATATATTTAGAGCATGCATTTAAATGTTGCACCACTGAAATCTGAATCACTCTGATAATATATAGATTTGTTAGATAATTTTAAAATCCTCCTGCATTCCATGGTGAATTTCTTCGTTTGGAAAGAGCGTTAAGCTTTGAAATGATTCTTTTAGAAAAGTAGATAATATACTAGACTACTTGTCCGCTATGGTTCAAGGAATCACCATAAATGTTGTAATGTGTGTTCTTGTATAAGATGGATATATGAAGTCTGTATCAACATTATGTGCTTGTATATCGTGCATGCGAGTAATTAAAGTAAGTAACATAATATGAGAAGTACTTTTTTGTTTTGTGGTGCACTGTTACTTTAGTAAGTCCTCGTTAAAGGTATCTATGTGTAATATTATTTACATTAATTGTACATACGTGGGTCTGTTATAGGGAATTATAATATTATGAATGTTCTTTCGGTGCTTAACATCGTGGAGAAAGCATCAACGTGGGGAAGCTTTGGTGTAAGCACTATTACTATACATGTTACTATTACTGTATATTGCCCCCTATGAGAACGTGAGGGATTTGAAGACCTCAGTACCATACATACTCCACTCTTATCTCGATCTCAATAACGCTGAAATTTTTAGTGAGGAGCTTCTCCATCTCAGTCACTAAGAGTCTCTAAAAAGCTGAAGTACTATACAACAGTAATGATAATGGATTTTGATGGTGATGGCAATTGCACTGTCTAGTCCTCACCGTGGTGATTTCCTCATGATAGCTTTTTACTCTTTACATGATACGAGCTTTAGGAGCTTTGGCCACTGTTCAACTTAACATCTTCTTCTTAGATACATGCTTTTATACGCATCGTACTTTAGGTGTATGTACTAAAAACCTTTCAATCCTGGAAAGATTTGTATGACTGGAAGGAAAAATCTTCCACGGCCTACATTTTGAATACACACGTTCTACATTACCTATGGATGGTCTCTGAGCAAAGAGCTAATCAAAATTTCATACATCCATCTTCCAAATAGGAGAGGAACTGGAGAGTTGCTAAGCTATAGTTTACGGTGTGCCAACCGAGGAAGCCTTACAAAGGACTTCTACTATACGCACACATCCGCGAGGTAAAGCTACGTATAATATACTGCCAATGTAAATTCCATGTTGGCAAAAAGTAAGAAGCGCTTGTATAAAAGTATAATGCGTCTGGGCAAAATACATGATTAACGTTGATGAAGCAACATCTTTGAGCTCACACACACTACAAATTTTAATGATCCTCTTAGTGTCTTTTGAACAAATGTGGAAATCATAGGGGTTGTATAGTGCTCTCTTAAGTAAGTGGGCGTTTGCATGGCTTGAGTATTTATATATATGTATTATATGCTTAAAATACGTTGTAAATTGACTTTTTATATAGTATTAGTACACAAAAATAGGAGCGAATGGTACATGTAATTTCCTTATGTGTAAAATGTTCTGGTATGTCCGGACTCCGTATATATACGGAGTAACTATAAGGTATAGTCTTATACACTATAGTTGTATAATATATAATATGTTGAAGTACTAGATCTGCATTCATACCGCAAACTTGCAGTCAAAAGATGTTCTGTGTGTGGGTAATGAGTATATCATTAAAGATACACAAAAAGTCATCTCGTCAACCCACAAATATAGATTTTCCAGGTATTTTAGAACAACCGTAAAAGTATATCAGCCTGTACCATCAGCCAGTAATATATTATACTAATAAAATACATATTATTATGTTAGTATAAAATAGCTGCACGAACTAGTTGCATGGTGTTTTGAAATCATCGCATGCACATCCATCACTGGATTTAGGCACCAATAATGTCAATCTTTTATGAGACCTTCCACGCCAGGATTTTCACGTACGAGCAGTTTGACTTGTGCTGGTATCACTTAAAAGTTAATTGAAGTTGTAATAGAACAAGGTTTGCATTATAAAATACGGATGCAAGTTACGGGTAACATATATTGAGCATAAAGTGCTTGCATTGTACGTACATCAATCTGGAGGTTTTACTCGGAAATACCATGTATGTTCCTGAATTTCTCTCCTTTAAAACAGTTCGCCTCATATGACAAAACTGCACCATAAATTTACTGTGCAAGGCAACGTCCGCTGCCAGCTGAGGAAAAGTAACTGGTATAATATTGAGTAGCATGCTGAATCGGTTCAGAAAACCCTGGATTTTGCGGTTCTGGTTGTGAGCATAAGAGAATATATGTATCTGGGCATGAAAAAAGATATGTGTCTACGTTAATGTACCCACCTGGGTGAGGAATGATTGACCCGAGGAAATTCATTCTGGATGGGGGTTCCAAGATCTAAAGTCTCGAGAGAGTTCACAACTTAGGTTTAAGGCTTTTATGAAGGTCATGTGAGATGTGGTTTGTAGAAAAGTGAGTTGGCAGTTTTAGAGAAGGTAGCTGCAGTAGGTCGGCAGGATACAGAAAAATTATACAAGTCTTTGAGTACAGGACGTCAGAAACATTTGACTTACTACTGGGAATAGCTTTTGTTACAAGGGCTGAATTTCAATCCGTCATTCAGATATATAGCCTTGACCAAACTCATAAGTTTGAAAAGTGCTCGATAGTTTCATAACAGTAATAATTTCCAAGAGAAAATCAGGAGACATGATTTGGTGAAAGTATATGACAAATATGAAAAAGACCTATATTTACATTGTATTAATGCAAGGTTCTACAAACATGAAAATTCGATAAAAGCTCTCAAGTAAGACAAATGGTTGTAGCGAGTTCGGAGAAACAGGCATGACTCCCTTATATATACATATATAAGCCCTTTAACCGACTTTTCGACTTTGTCAGTACAAGTTTTATACGGTTTTGAGCTTACAAGATTGTCGCGGTGTTACAATTTCACCAGATTTATGGTAAGATGTAAAACGTACCACGATGTCCCATTTGTCTGCCACTGTTCTCGATAGTAAATCAGCATGAGAATAAGTGTGGACATTGAAATAGGACGATTGTTATGCCGTAGATTTGGTAGACGTGAATTGCGTCGGAAGTGGCCGCACCGAAGTTTACTTTACAGTAAAGAAGATTGTATATAGATAGAGTCATCCTGTGTTACATCATGAATACTCAACAACGAATATCTAACGATAGCGATAAGTGCGAATAAGTTCCAATTCTACCTGACTTTAGGTCAGACCGGAATATGTTGCAGATACTCAAAAATAATACTAATTTTCAATGAGTAATGTTGTATTTACAAAACAGGCTACGTGCAACCTTGGGGCTTGTTTGCAGTTATTATGATGTTCTATATGCATTTGTCACCCATCTCACATGTTAGAACTGGCCTTTAATCTAGATACGTGCATTCTAAATTCTAGACTTACATTTCAATTGGTTTGTACACGAACTATTTACAACAACACGAATTATGAATTTATTATAACTTGAAATTATAAGTCAAAGGACTCGTAATGAAAATTCAATTTTCCAACTGACTATAGTGAACGATATTTACAATAACGATATGAGTCATGGTTTCTTGTCATATTTACAAAAAAGTTGAACATTCCGGGGAATTGCTACCAGGTCCGTGTATCTTAGTACAGCTTTCATCAAAATGTTACCTATGCATAATATTCATAAAATATTTACCTGTGTATACATGCACTTCATAAAAAATTGTTACCTATACATGTAACTTCACACAAATTGTTGCCCTTCCATAGACTTCATGAAATATTTTGCTAAATTTTTCAAACATGAACATAAAAATATTACCTAGGTATGCACTTCATCAAAAATGTTTCCTATGGATACACTTCAACAACAACAACCCAGATCGTGTTAAGGAACATTAAGACTGGAATGGGACTTGCCATAAATTCTATGTGAGTTACTGCCATGGCCGTTAGCAATTTAGCAAAGCACTATATGAATATGGTTTTCAAATCTAACCAATTTAACAGACTCCTGTCATTTCCTATCCATTTCTTGCGTGCTCACTTCCAACAATTCCGAACATAAAGGTTTGCATGGGATGCATACGTAAAAATATTGGTTAGTAGCCCGTGTAAAGCGGAACCTTCAAGGTAATTTTACCATCGAATAGCACCTACACAAGTAGGCTAACAACGCTGTCTCTGGAACACAAAAGATGGTCAGCCTGACACTTGGTAGTGCAACTTGTGTATACATATGGGTGTAATATTATTACCATGAAAATGTAAAGTTGTGGTTTACACTCCTCTCCATGGGTAGCAACTCGTTACATCTTACTTTTGCATACGCTCATGCTCACCAATAGCACAATATTTGAAGACACTTAAAGTCAGCACTTCAGTGACTCTGACTGATTTAGATTCATAGAACCATATCCTCTTCCGATATATATTGGCCGCTGGTCTTCTAACCGACTCGACTCACATCAAAAGCAAGATAATGATTACCACGGCCAGTTGCTTTTATTTCAGAGCTGTATTTGACTGAATTGATGAAACATTTTATTAGGTGTTGTGAAATGCAGGCGGGCTTGTTAGTAATGTTATTTGGCGCGAGGTCGGAGGGTGGATTGTTTGTGTCGGTGCGGAAGCCCGGGTAAGGAAATTCAGAGAAAGTTAAGCGGGAATTAGCAAGAGGTAAAGCATATTCCATAAGAACTTGTGCCTCGGGTGAACTTTTAACTAAAACTTTCCGTCTGTGACTATTTGATAATTTACAAACGACACGGAAACTTCATTTAAATTGTCCGACTTTCATTCCGTCAACTTTCCTCGGTTCGGATTGGCTTGCGTAGTAATAACGGAACTGTTGTACACTTGTCGATTCCAAACAAATTTTGAATTACATTTGTCAAAAGTTTTCCTTTCTTAAAAATAAACATGCAAACTAGATTTACATTTACTCTCGCATTTTATTGTCAGTAAAATATTATAGGATATCAACATTCGTGTTATACCTACAACGATGGAAATTCATATTGTACATTGTATTCAACTGTAGAGCATGCTTACGAAAAATTTGGGCAAAGTTTTGTCAATTTGGAATTAATGTAATCAATTGGATCACGCAGACACATAAGTTGTTACTAAACATTACGAAAAATAAATGAATCATTGTAAACACGAAAAATATTCTCGTCCTCACTTTTCCACAAAATGGATATCTGTAGAGGCCAACTTCCAGCACAAGTTGAGCGTACATTTTGTCAATATTAGTGTGATTAATTCATGAAGTGCATGGTACAGTTAACTCTTGATCTGTGACGTATATGTAATAAAACCACCAAAACGTGGTTCGTAGTGTTGGTGTTAATACTCTGTAGTATTAGTAGTTTCGCCATAGTTTACAAAGTTAAATTATAATAAATGTAGTTGCAATAATAAGTACAATGTAGCTACATAAAAGGCAAATATAACACGGAAAATACAAACACAATACTCTCTCACCATATATAATATTAGATGCGGGCTTACAGAACAGGAATGATTTAGTGCTTATATTGAGTGAAATATTTTGTATAATATACAGTATTTCCATCCATTTTTACATTGCCACATTAAAAATTCAGGAAATATTAAACTTAAACAGAAAATTACTATTGTCATGTTGTGAATGCAAGATATGGTAGCTAAAGCTTTTATTGTTGTGCGATTTCAAGCTGTAAACAATTTATTATTATTTAAACAAAGGTTACTAAACCTGCTTATGTAAGTATAATTAATCATTTGGGTATGCCTATCTTACCAACACCAACTTTTCCTTCCCATTCTACAACTTAATGTTTGGAGTTCAGTTCAATTGCTGACAATGTTCACACTTTCACTCTATGTAAGTATATTGTAATTGTGTATATGTCATAGTGAAAAATGAATATAAAATTGATGTAATAAGTGTAAATTGAATGCCTATATGTATTCATTAACTTTACATGATGATGTTAGTGTGCATTTATAGAGTGTGCAAAGCACAAACTGACAAGGCAAAATGGAAGATGAAAAAACATTTTTAAGTTTCATTTATGTAGGTATGTAAATACCCTTGTAACTTGTGAACCTATGAAGTTGTATTTACTTGCCTACTGTGTTTTCACACCGAAGCAATGCGTTATGAGTACATTTAAAAGGATAATTGATAATTTATCTTAATTATTCAGAGATGTTGCTGGCAATTAAATATGTTAACGATGCGGGACATATACTCTAAAATGTAAACAATATAAAAATGGTGCGTGTCTATAGATATTATAGTGCATGCTTAGAATGTCCGACAGCTGTAGCCAAATTCCAACATATAGTATTTCTGTTATGATTAAATATGTATGAACGTATTACAATTGTTGTGAATTATTGTCGTTGGTGAAATGTGTTTTAGATTATAGACAAAAAATTAGAAAAAAATGAATGTAAAAACTAAAATTTAAGTATTTACTTGGTATTTATTGTGAATGTATAGGTATAGAATACTTCATGCTTGTTGAGGTGTTTGTGGCTTACATACAATAGAAATACATTTTAACATGCATAATATGTTAAGCAAGCCAATAAAGACTCCTGTAATTCATGAAGTCTGGGGTCAAACCTGACTCACATGTCAGGGGAGAAAGCAGAAGATAAACAATTTGCGGTCCTCCGAAGTCAACGTTTTCAGTTCAGGCTCTAGATTTTTAATTAAAGTTAATTCGTTTACCACCGCTCGTTCTTGAATGAAATTATACGGCTGAAGAGGATATTTGTGAAGATAAATGTTCTCTGCCATTCCATCTCATTTTTTTAAATTCCTACAGGCCTAAAGCTATATAGATAGGTTCAGTCAAATTAAAATCTTCCATCTGATGTAGTGGCAACCTGCATGCTGAATTTCTTTGAAATTAACTCTGAGAGTATGTAAATGTTAAATGAAATTTATCCCGTACCTTCTCTTATATTACACAAAATAAATGTTACTGTATGAGACAATTTATTATAAAGCAGCACATATGGATACTCGTGTTTCTAATACATATAAGGAACTACATAAATTATAAAACCTTTAGTTAAGGTTAGGTGTGATGTAATGTGTGTAACTAATTCAAGTGAATAAAACTATAAAAGGTGTACGCCATGATGGTGTTACAATTTTTGTTTTTATGTCGAATTTTATTTTCACTGTTATGTGTAACAAATTTGTTTTTTTTAAGAAAACAACGTTATTTTTAACAAACTATTATAACAAGCAACTTTAACAAGTAACGAGCCCTTTTTATGTTTTCACTCATACGTTATTTCAGATTACATTTAACTGCTGGCTTCGAATTAAACCTTCAAATTTGTGCCTTATTTATCTGACTAGATTCATTTAAACATTAGAGGAATGGATAGCGTTTATGGGTCAATACTGTTTACTCATGTCTGTGTGCGGGTAGATATTTTGCGATATTTAGGAAGACTACAAATGTTTTAATGCATGTTCTTCCATGGTCCAAATTGAAGTCTTGGAATGGCTTCATAGTCGCTGCAAGGAACCAAGGGATTTCTAGAAAGGCACAGTAGAAATGACATTGTAATACTTTTAGTAAAATCAATTAATTAAGAATTCATTCTTATCACATTAATATATTTTAAACTGCAGCATATTGAGAAAGTATGGATTAAATCAATTTACTGGTCAGAAATGGTGTGGAAAGCAAAGGCTGGAACATGTTTGACGTGTGTAACCGTGCAGATAATGGCAGCCATGGTCATGTGACGAATCTGATCCAGTTGAGCTGTAAAGAATAACAAAATGCGTTTAGTCATCTTGGGTACTGATTTCAAGAAATAGACTTTAATTAAATATTAATATTGGAAAACACTTACGTAAAGTGAATGAATGGGAATATCCACCCAAATCATAAAAGAATCGATCGCCTTGCTTCCAGTTTTTAAATTGCTGAGCTATGATGCACCACCATGTGGGTCCCACATATGCATCATACTGATGTTTTTCCATTAAGCCAGCCGGGTATAGTTCTACGTCATCAACATGCTTATATTGTGTCTTCAGTTGTTCCACATCCTGGAAAATATTAATTAACAAATTAAGATAGTAAATTACAAATAAAAGCTGTATAGACCACTGTCTCAAGGATATTTTAAGTAATAATCACTGTAGGAGAATCCCATGCACAGTACCTTTGGGTCAATCCAGTCGTAGAAGTCATGCCACTTGTAAGCTCGCTTTAATCCGCACATTTCTCTGTAGTCATTGTAAGACCGCAGGGCATAATCTCGACCACGTTGGATGTTCAGAGAACCGATGTCCAATCCAAATTTCCGTTGATCTCTCAGAAGATACAAACTAATCTGAAAACATAAAATGTATAATATGATGTACACGAACCGTCCATGACTTCAATCCAGTTGCTACAAAAGTTAATGAAGATTCCTTACCATGGGATCGTAGTAAGGATCAAGTTTTCGTTGAGCTGTCATAAGGTAACCCCGCATTAGCTTGTCGAAATTTTCGCCTTTTTTGTATATTGACGGATCGTTATAATGATTATTGAGAAGCTCCACACTCTCGACGTTGTAATACTCATCTGCAAGGATTATCTTCCCGTAGACAGTAGAGTGGCATCGCATCGCAGCCGACGTGAACTCAGCTAATATGGCCGGATTGACGTAGTCGTCGTAGTCATAAGAATACCCTTTAGATACCGAGAGCAAGCCGTGATCGTACATGAACTTCCATCCTGTGGATTGAATACATTAAGAAAATGTAAGTTCGAATGACAATATACAAATCAAATAAAAGACACAAGAATTGCAAATATCAATACTAAAATGCAGCTTTACCCAGCATAAGAGGTAAGTATTCATTGTAAACGACATGTTGAAACACAGCAATGTTGATCCTACGACTTTCTTGGAAAAGTTTCTCGTCATCCCAGTGCGGATTCAGGTACTTAAGCTTTTTGGCACAGTAATTATGAAAGCGGCTGAGAATTGTTTGAAATAAAGTGATTCCAGGATGAATTGTGTCTCGTAAATCTCCAGACGTCATACAGAATTTGGCTGAAGTGTTGAAACATTCAGCTTTATCGTCCAAAGGAAGCATGTATTCATTTCCAATTTGTGACATCCTCAGTGTCCCGTCGACATGCGTTCGAAGATGGTCGCTGTCATTCTGATTCGTAGCGTAAACGATGGATAAATCTATCATGCTAGTTTGACGGTTAATCTGAAATAACAACATACGTTAGTACCACCTTTATCTTAAAAATCCACGTAGCGATACATAACAAAGCGTTTAAAACAATCTTCTATAAAGGGCTTGAAGTAAAATTCATTATTACCTGACTGCCATATCCTGCCGCACAGTGATAGTTTGGTGCTAATGCTGTTCTTGCCAAGTTCAAACATGTTTGGTGATGTTTGCTGTAGAATCCATCATCCTTGGGAAGAGCTACGGCGTAGCATTTTGGGCTGACCTGTTGGTAACCCCCCTTGTACTTATGACAACAATCCAAGAAATCCCCTTCATCGGACTGGTAGAATACTGTGTGCGAGCAGTCGTGCACAACTATCTGGCCAATAATCATAAACAGCGTATTCACCCCCTTATCTGAAACATCTTTCTCGGGTAGAATGTGGGATCGCAAATAACGGGAATGCGGGAGATCAGAGCCATCTGAAGAACGCTTAATTGCAAACACTTTGTCGGCATATCTTTAAAAAAATAAAGATTATAGAAATATCCAAGTGTTGAAGGTAGCAATTGAATTTAATGAACACATTTCAAAGTTAAAAAATAAAAGTAGCTGCAATTGAGACACTTACTCAGGAACTGCTAGACGACTTACAGAAGTCCTAGCTTGTCCCCAGTATGGATACTTAAGATTGTTACAGCGTCCGTCAATGGTTCGATACTTGGAGTAATCGCATTTTTTATCATTGAATCCTTTACAGATGTCCTGGACTTCATAGGGAAGAAGGTGCATGTACTTGTTTAATTGTAAGCCGCCATCATAGTACGAAGCGGGATTGTATCCATATCTATTAGCGAAGTCAGCATAAAAATAAAAATTCAATCAATTTTTTATTGTATGGATCCCGAGAATACCTTTATATTTTTTTAAATAAATCAGATTTCTACAGGGAAACTTACTCTTTATAAAGATAGTGAGTGACGAGGACAATAAAGTAACCGGCCCATCCAATCTTGTGAATTTCTGCAACGTAAGTCTCTTTAACAACTCCATTGCCCCAGTAGGAATCGTCATCTTCTCCTCTGCCCAAATCTTTGTCGTGCTTAAAGCCCTTATGTATCTCAACTTTAGCATACTCGATAGCTTTCTGGATCTGCTCAGGTGTAACATCAACATAGCTACCATCATATCCTGGACGATGCTTGTAGTGAACTTTAATCACCTGAGGTCGTCTTCCTGAAAATCAAATTATTTTAAGCTTCTTAGTTTCAGACCCTTGGTGATTTCAAAGTTTATATAGCAGAACACATAAAATGAAGGGCTGTCCACCGTTCATCAAGTATGTATATATATATTTCCATTTTGTGCTAACTAAATTGTTTATCTCATGCTAATAAATTCATCTACATTTCAATGGTGCAAAACTAATGTACGAGCCTCCTCAGCTCAAGGACAGTCTTCAAGTATAGAGCAGCTGAAAATGCCTCGGTGATTAAATGGCGAGAGCAAACTTGGCTTCTCAGATAAAGTAATGTCTTGAGGAAATTTTCGACTTACCTTTGTATGATACCTCTGGACAGCAAACACCCCGGTACCCATAACCATAATTACAAGATTTATATCGATCGGGTCTGCCGTAGTCGTAACGTGCAGCGGTGGAGTAGTAACTGGCACAGGTCGCTTTGGGCTTGCAAGATCCTGGATAACCTTCAGGTCCATGACATTTATAATACCCCAAGACACCCATTGGTTTTGGTGCGTATCTGGCAATGCGAATCTGTTTATGACACCATACAAAATAAAAATCATTTATAAAACTTAATATAAATTCTAAAAAATATTATATATTATAATAATATAAAAAAATGCTGTAATAAAATACAAATTCTACAAAATACTATTTTAGAATATAAATGCCACAATTTATATAAAATACAAAAATCATTATTTCGTTAATTTTCTTCCGTTTTTAGCATCTACAAGCATAGCAGACAAGATGGTTGATAGTGAAATTTAAACATTTCATACATATAGTTCAGTTTGTACATTCTAGGAAAATATAAAGGCAAAGGGGTAAAATGACACTATACAGGAAGGGAAGACCACAAAAATGTTAAAAAGTTCTTACACTCGGCGGAGGTTCATATTGAACGTTATTAATTATTTCCTCCATCTCTTCGTTTGGATTTAACATCTCGTCCTCGAATGGGTCAAGTCCATGGCTAATTGCAAGCCTGGTTGTAATTAGCACTAACCAGGCTAAAGTCGGTAGAACACAAAATATTCGAGCCATATTTATTTGTAATACCATCCACACTAATGAGAAATTTGAACTGAATTTAAGTCAAAAAAAATAATTTGTACGTCCGTATAATGCTGAAGCCGTGATAAAAATTAAATGGTTAAATACGACGGACAATTTTAAGTGAAACAGGGGCTGTGTCACTAGGTCTGAGTCCACGACTGAACTGGCCATGGGCTGTGTTCCATTTATGTAAAACATGACATTTTAATTAATCAGGCTTGTTTTCAGCTCCGATTGTTCCATGGCATTCATTGAACTTGTGATAAGGGATAGTGGTGTTCCATCATTCTTATTGAAAGTCAAAATCAGGTATTCCAAGTGGAGATTATACTGCTGGAACTTTTTGGGCATTGAACTGATACTAATTTAAATATGACTTTCCTGAAGTGAAGACGTTGTTATTCACGTTCAAGGTAATTTTATCTTTACATTCAAAGAAGTTTTTTCTTTCTTTTCCCATATATATTCTACACAATAAAAGAGCTTACAATAAATCCTGCAGAAACTATATTTATCTCCAGTTCATAGGAATCTTGGGTGAACCATATACCTATAGGTAAGAAATGCATGGACAGAAAAATGATACTTGATAAAAACACATGGACAAATATGCATATATTAACTTTGAAGTCAGTTATAAATATGCATGATGGTCAAGGAAAAGTCGGTACCATTTCTCTCAATAGTTTTCCATTTATTTACAAAAAATTATAACCGGCATCTCAATAACAATCATAATAATATTTTCCAGTACAAACATATGTGCCTTGTCAATCGCACCACATTTCATGATACAGGTTACTATATATAACTAAAGGCATACTAATGTGCTATATATATTCATAATAACATCTCTGACGTGTTCTAAACGCGATCATATATTCACTTCTTCATCCTTTTCACAACGCACGCGAGATCTATTTAACTGTAGGTACTCAAACAAATATTTAATTAACATTTAGTCACAATAGTACATAACATACCTACTTATTTATTAGAACTACATAATTATACAAATCTTACATGTTTAAAAACAAATTAGAACGTACAACAAAAAAATCATTTTTTCGAAATAAAATTACTTTCAATGTGTTTGTCAATTGCTAATGTAATCTAATGGAGTTGTTGTAATTACCTAGTATAAGTGTAGTTTAAAGCTACATCAAGCCCCTTCAAGCCGAATATATTTATTCACATGACTTTTCAGTATATGAATAAAATCTTTGAAGTATGCTAAAATCAACAATAATAATTAAAATTATTTAACAACATTGTAAGATGCAGCAGTCAGATACATAAGTCTCGCATACTAATATTATTGATACTAAATTAAATCGCAACCAATAAGGATAATATAGATAAAATAGTTCATTGCAGACAGTATTGTGATTACAATGATGTACAAAATTATTGTGTGTTGGTGTAGAATCACTTTACATGGGTTGCTTTTCTTTAAAGCAACTGCACTTATTGCATATATTATCAAAATGCATATAGAATAATGTGTAAAATTAAAGATGGGGGAGTGTATAGTTGAGAATAAACATAGTGATTTACCTCAAATGTCAGTAGATCAAGTCATCGCTACCACTGTTTTTACACCATACGACTGATGTATACAAAAAACGGAGTTATATTCTAAGGACAGAAAACGTTTACATTACAAGATGTCTACAGCCATAAAGATGACTTAAAGCGTCTTACAGCCTATATACTAGAAAAATAGCAAACTTTCATATTTATTTAGCATTTGCACTGCATCTCAAACCTGTATAATTATAAGCATAAATTTCTGTTTGTCTCCTAATAATAGCAAATACCGTCATACAAATTTGGAGCAATCGTCATTTTTCAGGATTCATTCTTATTTTTAGGTGTAAGTATTCAACTGTGGGAGGTACAATTAAATTCAGTTTTACAGTTTAAAATTAAATATTTTTCTGCCGAACATATACAATAACAGAGATTCTGTGATATTAAATTATACAATAAAAGTGTAACAATACTCATTCTTTACATACGAAGCTTGAAAACTGTATCATACATAATAAAATTATTTATATACTTTGTTTAGCAAAGTATTCGACCACGGTGGATTTTTGGACAGGAATTTTAATAAACGAATGAAAATATAACCCAATACTACTAGCTGAAATTCTTACAATAATATTCAATTATGGGTGACACACCAACATTTCATTTCATGAAATGCCCAATGGTCACTTAACTGTAATAGTTTTATTGTGCAGGCGGCGGTGTGTGGAACAATGAATATGTTTCAATTAAAAAATTAAAATAAAATTAATTAACCAAACGTTATATAATCCAACTAGAGAACTGGTAATATTAGCACTTATCCTATAAAAGTGATTGCACATGTGCTGCAGTCACTTGAATGAGTTAAATAAAAAATTATAAATTAAATAAATCTACAAATTAAATAATAATTGTTGGATTTACCTAGTTGTAAATATCACGTTTGATATCATCAATTTCATTTCCAATAAAAATTAACTCTTCTGGGTATCATGTCAAAGGCTAACGAGACCGAAAACATCATTGTACAAGGTGTACATGGATGCTTAAGCCATATATAAGAGTATGAATAATTTTGGAAGCCCATAGCCAAAATGTTAGGATAGCAATAATAGCATGATAAACATCCAAACATTTCAACCATATAGAGTTAGTTTTCCTTTATGTAGACTGTCATTTGGTTAGAGAAGCTGTCGGCCATATGGTTGAGTTAATTCATTCCTTTATGATCTTATTGGTATAATAAAACCATCTCAACTCCAGCTGACGCTGACATATTTTCACATGATCACATTTCTTCAGAACAACCGAGCTCCAAGTGTGACAATATAAAACGACATGTATAGTAAAGATACATTAAATGGAGGTTACAATGTGACGTAAAATCTCAGAAAGACAACTGATTTTAAAAACTATTGGCATAAACTGATGCAACCCTAACCTATTACTGCATAAAATGTTATACACAAAGAAAAGTACCGGAGTGTGGTTTTATACAAGGGAGCATTTGCACAGGCTGCTTGGAAGACCATTAGTGACGCATCAATATGGGCAAACATCAGCATTATATGAATAGAGTAATATCTTCAAACTGTATATTTATGAAATGTCTACTTAGAGAATTGGAAGAATTTTAGATTATAAGTGACACAACCCTTGTGTGACTAGAACATCATCGATAGCTACATAGACATTATCCACGAGGTAGTTGGAAGGTAGCTGGAAGATGAGGAGAAACATTGACCGAATATTACGGAACTGAATGCGGGCAGTAAGCCAGTCCCTAGGAGAGGAGGAAATATCCGGAATCTCAACCACTTTCGGCTTTTGTCTTAGGGTTCCAGCGGTTACACGGAGACTCAAAGGACTTGAACCACTCTTGGCGGGCGTTCCGTCCGGACTGAACCGGTAATTGATGAAACGGAAGTATAGACAGACATTTCCATCTCCACTGGGATTCATTACTGACCGGATGTACAGATTAGTAAGATGGCTAGGGCTGACCACGGTTTCAAATCCTCTTCCAAAACCAGGTGTCTCTGAGATAGTGTAATTCCATGAGTCACCAGTGTAGCGAATGGGGCATTTTGCGTAATCGAAATCACAGAAGAGCAGGATAGAGTTCATATCTCGGATTCCAACAACGGGTGAGTCACTCAATCGGAGAACTGAAGCTTGTGCAGACTGAATACCGCTTCCAGAGAATCTTGACGGAGCTGGACTAAGTGTCGCTAAAAGTTGACTTTCAAAGTTTTCGTTCCCTTGTAAACCGGAATAGGCAGGTTGTTGCTGCTGTTGACTGTAGTAATCATTATGGCTGTAGGGAGCTAAAGTGGTAGTAGTAGTTTGCCTTTGATTGTTGTAATTGTAATTATTGTAATTATTGGCTCTTGTTGTGGTCGTAATTCTGTTATAATAAGATTGACGAGTAGTGGTTGGTCGGCGAGTGGTGGTTGTAGTGGGGATGGGAGTTGTATAGGGTCTTCTTGTGGTCAGCTGATTACGGTTTCTATTTGAATTTTTCCTGCTTGGGAAACCAAAACGATTTTCGATTTCGTAAATATCATTTGACTCAATTTCATTGAAGACCGGAAGAGCCGTAGTAGTTGTGGTAGTGGTAGGACGACGAGTAGTAGTAGTAGTCGTGGTAGTAGTGGTGGTAGTTGGACGGGGTGTCGTCGTTCGGCGGGTAGTTGTCGTGGGTGGATTAGTTGGTAGAGGTGCAGGAGGAAGATTTACAGCTGGAGCATAGAAGGAAGATGTCGAGCCCGATCCTGTAGGAATATAAGCCACAAATTAAAATTCATCCCCACTAAGTTATCTTCGGTAATAAATCATGGTATCATCTTTTACAAATAATCTTTTGATGTCTCTTTTATTACACTGCAAGAATGCATACATTGGGGATCTATATGCATTCTTATAAGCGTTACGCTTTCACAGCTTCTGATAAAAGCAATTACCAATAAATAAGACAATTAAGGAAGCTTTCATAAGTAAATAAATAAATAAAATAAATAAATAAATAAGGAAATTAAGGAAGCTTTCATAAATTAATTAATTAAATACATAAGAAATTAAGGAAGCTTTCATAAATAAATAAATAAATAAATAAGACAATTAAGGAAGCTCTCATAAATAAATAAATAAATAAATAAATAAGTGAAGAAAGCTTATATTAAATAAATACAAGTAAGGAAAGCTAAAATAAATAAATTACTATTGAGCATTACGTACAAGAAACAGATATTAATCAAATAAAATACAAGAGAAAGGTATTAATCCAATGAAAAATGAAAATAAGAACAGTATTAATTAATAAATACATACGATCAAAGAAACAGAAAATAAGTGCGTGAAAGTAAAGAAATAAATTATCTACAGAACATTACCCGACACTTACATTACCAGTATTACCACACATGGCAATTTCACGAGGGTTTAAAAATTCATAAGAGGTCAAGTCAGTATTTTTTAATTTGAATTTTGTCGCTCCACGAACAGACGAAAGAATTTGAAGAGTAGGCAGGCAAAGAAAAAAGGCTTTTTTCGGTCAGCCGTAATATGGCCAGCTGTAATAGTTCCTTAAATATTGCCAAGCTGGAGGCGCTGGAAGCAAGATATTTTAAAAGAAATTTTACGATTTTCTAACTCCGTAGGGTTTCTTTTTGCTTTCTACAGATAGTGATATTCATCGTATCAAATGCTTTTAAGTAGCAAGTAGCGCGCATACAATACAATACCAAAGGCTTTGATTAATATTTTTCCTTACAATATAATATTGCAAGTACTGTGTCTACAGTTAGCTATTTTTCCTCTATTGTGTTTAGCTTACATTAATAATACAAAGGTGACTACGGCAATGGGATTCTATGCATGTTTACAGGTATATGTAAGTCATACTAGGTAAATACTCTAATAGCTTGGTATTAAATTTCCCTGAAGGGAACTAATAAATAAAACCTACACTAGTTCTATTACGTCAGTAAGCAGGTTTTCAGTTAATGGATAGTAGGGCTTAGCCACGGCGGCTCCATAAACAATATTATAAATTAATTACTTTGGTGCTTACAACAAATATTAAGTTGGGACAAGCTTGATTATTGCAAGATTTAAAATTAAAATGCAGCTCTAAAGTAACGCATTGAACATTACGCTCATTCAAAATACAATAGTCAGCAGTAATATAATAAAGAATAGCATAATATTATATTTGTTCGAATTATACTTGAGATTTGTAAAAAGGCAAAAATTCTATTCGGCTACCTGCTGAGTAGCTTTTGAGTTTCTATATAAGTATTTTACGAGTTTAACAGCAATAGATGCAACTTCCAACTCACCTGTATCCATCCTCTCTGAACTTGTCTGAGCCACAGAGGGAATATCATACACGACTGTAACTAATTACTTGCTACTTTCTATATAGCTAAAGCTACTCCATGAAGTGTAATTAAGTTTGGTAAATCTAGCATTACTGATTTACATCAAGTGTAGCATCTAATCTACTTGAATGTATATATAAGTATATAAATTCATTGAAGGAAACATCGGAATCCAGGACCTATTAGGAACATTTTCAGGTAACTATGTCGTTTTAAAAAGATTTTTTTAACATTTTGAAATACAAACTACTGTACTATTGACAGAAGAGGATTATTAACATGTACAATACTAGAAAGGTTCTAGAGGAACAATAGGTATATAAAAGTACTGAAGAAAGTGCATATATAATGCTCAATCTCAATCTAGTATATGTGTCTACAAGGAAAAGAGAGGTGAGTCTAAATAGGAAATGTTATCATGCAAAGACCAGTATAAATGTTACCAAGTTTATGGCTAAAACGAGAGGGAATGAATCCAGAGACTAAGAGGGTTCATCCCCAACGACATCATATCGGACTCAACTACTACTATTATTACTACTATCAATGTAATCTACAGTGACTAACGGACCTGTACAAAGGCCAGGGTACTGATTGGAACAGTAAGTGCCTTCTGGACATGCGGAACATGCTGGACCACGTTGGTACATGGGCGTCGTAATGATATTGCCGGCTGGACCATAATTACAAATGTACAATTTCCGATACCATTTGCCCTCGTTGTAGAATGCGTAGCCACAACCAAGGCGGTAAGTATCAGCCCATGCCATTTGAGTGAAATGACCCAAAGCCTTGACGAATCTGTTGGAAATAATGTTATTGTTATTATCATTCAAGATATTCTCTTCAACATAATATTTCTCGGCCCTGTAGTTTTAATTAGACTTCACGACAGTGCGAGCAGTGCTCAACGCTGACCTTCTGAATGCATTCTATTCTTTAGGCGCTTCTTTAAAATTCCTAGCTTTAAGTCTGATATACGATAATGAAGCGATATATATAATTAACAAATCTTTACATGTGGCCATAAAATAATTTCTATTTTATTATCATGGTTTATTTCAATCTATAGTAATAAAGTTCTGTAGTCGTTTTCCAGAAAATTTTCTTGATTAAAGGTACTAAAATAAAGCTTATGGCACATTTAGCAAAACGTGTCGATAAAATAGAATAAAGAAATAAAAAGGATATGGATTTAATTTTTTTAAACAGTGTAGGTATAGGTATATACGTACTGGAAAGCATCGATGCTGCTGGGACGGAAATCAGCTACTTCATCATACCAAGCATTGATAGCTTGGGGCCAATTGGTTCCATCACGAAGAAGATTCTCACTGAATTGATACAAGTTTTGGCCAGTGAGGAAACGGTCTGGAATATACAATATGAATATTAGATTTTATAGCAAGTATTTTGGCATTGTGACTTCATTCACTAATTAAATATCGGGAAAATTTTAGGCATGTACACGCACTTATTATTGCTTACAAGTTGTACATACATGCAAATCAAAGATTATGATCCTGCATGTATTGACTGTTTTTAAATGAATGGATCTATATATTACATCATAGCATGGGAACAAAGATTTATGCCTTTCGCTACTTTTGCAGTACAAGTAGGTGTTTATAATTAAATTACTATAGCAAAGAAACCAATCACCCATTGAATGAAAATGGCATAATATATTTATTTGTAAACCATAATGAATATTTAAACCATTAAATGTCTGTTTGAGACCTCTGCTTGAATACAAAGTAAAACGAGATCTGAGAAGAAAACATAAACATGCGATAGATATACACAAGCCATTCGCAGTTATTTCTTTCATTCGAACAACAAACCCAACTGGACATCATCATGGTTTCAATACATTATACTTCACGGTTTAGAGCTAGAACTCGAATACAACTAAACATAAACTTACCAACTTTACGGCAAACGAGACAGTCATGATTGTATTTGCATTGATCTGCCAGTCGCTGGGCTGTGGCAGCCAGTTCATCATCCCATTCCTATACAAGAAAAAAAGCAACATTTAAAAAATCATTAGGCAGTGGCATAAACTCACAACAACCTACACAAAATATTCTAATGACAACAGAGCGTACATGATATATGCCTAGAACTTGCCTTTTCGGTAGCTTTAGTTAATACTACATTACACGTATTGTATATGTTCATTATGTACACAACCAATGCTTTGCCCTTTATCAGTGCGAGTAATGTAAAGCGTTTCGGCTCATACATAATTTTTTTGAATCCTGTAACTTATGTATGTACGCTGAATTTTTTAAAGATTTTTTTATCTCTCCTGGAGAATGGGCATGTATATAGACACACGTGAAGTTTCCATCAATGATTTTTATCCTCAGTTTTATATATACCCCTGCTTCCAACACCATGTTGCCTTCACATATTCCATAATATATTACATATACAGCCTTCCTCATTCTATCGTTTTACTGCTGCAGCTCATCATTAAAATTTGTTAATTATGTCCTGCTGTCTAAACCCATATAGTGGTATCATTTGACAAGTATGCATTCAAATTACCTTCATTACGGGAGTTCTTATTACACTGTCCAATCTAACTACTCAGCTATTGTCTCAACCACTACATTGCTTATCACTGCGAGTAGATAACTTCTCCCACTGTCTTTCATTTCTGGTCTCTGCGTGCACCATTCAGCAAAGCACCCATCATCGCTATTTTGTTTTATAACTATTTTATGTTATGCCGTGCAGAAAGTTTGAGTTTGAATTGCTGTTTGGATTTATGGAGTTATATATACGATACTTTGCTACCACTATATTAAGTCACATTCCAAACATCATTTACATATTTAGTTTAAACAAAATTACACCCAAGCTATTTCCCTTGCAGCTTTTACTAAATGCTGAATAAGGGATATAATTTACTCAAAGAAATAGTTCCATGACAAACATTTAATTATTCAGTTGAAATCATCCTTATTTTGCTAATTTTTGGCAAATACAAACACGACCAGTTAGGAAATATTTCCCTTGCTGACACATAAATTTGCTAAAATTCCTTCCTTCAATGGGACCCATCTTCCTTGTAGAAACGAATAATAATATTAATAATTGCTAAGCAAGCCGTCAACACTTGGTGAGAGTTCCTACTGTGACTAATACAGAAAATCCCTCAACAATTATTATTGAATTTGTCTATTAAAAAATCATGTTTTTACATATAATTCTTTTCAATGCAGTACATTATTTGTGCAGTGAAAAAACAGGAAATCATTAAATCATTACATAATTATGTGTTACTGTAATTTACTGATCCCTCACGACTTCAATTAAATATCCGTACATAACCATGTAGTCGCACCAAAGTCAATGGCACGTGTGTAAAAAATATAGATATTTTCCACCAGAAATTCATTGGATGAAAATACGTGCCGCAGCTGGTTTATTGTTTTATGCAAACTTACAAACTGATTCTTTTCTTGAAAAAATATATAAAATACAAAACTATGGATCATCATCGTGACTGCATATTACATGAGAGTACTTATTTATTTACACATTTTCACCTTTTAGTAGTAGACAATCTTAAGATATAAGTACGACCATGTAAACACGAACAAACTGCAAACAAGGAGATTCTCTATACTTATCCTTACAATGTATGGAAAACGCTCATGTACAGACAGCGACAAAAAGTCCTAAGGACGTAATGAACAAATTCTAACGGGAAACTTGCAACTGAATTGAAAAGGTCGTTCAGATCATGACATGATTTCCAGCATTGAATCCACCCAGTAGAGAAAAATTGCATGAAGATTTCAGGAGGACGCTACTACCTCGTATATACGTATTAAGATATTTTTCTTACGCATATACTGGATGGTAACTTGTCTTACATAAATGTCCAATTTAACTTTAGCACATATCATATATACTACCTAGTCGTAATATATTGTATTACAGATACATAAAATTCATGTATGTACATTATTCTAGTACCCGACGGGACGCGTGTACCTCAAAGGGTAACTCTCCATGATTATTATTACTGCCGCTATAATGTTAAAGTAAATACATGAATTGTTACTTTTTTTCTTATCTTTTCGACATGACTTAAAAAACTAAGCTTCAACAATTATCCTTTGAACGTGATCGGGGCTCGTCGCTCCCAAGCTTCCAATGAAGCTCATTAGTAATCAGATCAGGTCTTCACCTCGTCCTACTCAAAAATTACTTCGATATTTACTTCCACGATTTGCAATTATTCACTTCCTTCCTACATCATGTGCGTTAACATTCGTTCAATATGACTTGTACGGGTACTTCTTCATGTATGTACATAGGCTTCTTTAAACTAATTTGCTAAACCAACGGTTATCAATCCAGCTCCTGCATCACTTCATATAAACTATAGCAACAGTACAAGTGTAATCAATACGAAAAAAAATTTTATACTTGAGAACTTGAAGGTAATGTAACCTGAATATTGTTCCATGGAAAATGGAAGTTATATTAGTAGTAGTAGATATATATATTATATATATAATAAATAGTAATAATTATTATTATATAAGCTTTGTATGAGAAGTCTTCCTTTGTGTCATGCTCATCCCCAATTAGTCAACTTAAAAATTATGCTACAGATATAGCTGACAGGTAACCAAACGGACGGAATAGTAAGTAAAAATTCATGGAATGCATACAACCATATTTTTTGAATACACATACCATTTGTCTCATGTTGGCAGCGGGTGGCTGTGGACCTGGTACTCCACGACGTTCGTTTCCTGTCGCAATGAGCTGACGGTAGGTGTTGTGCATATTCATGATAAGAGCCCGGTCGTTTGGAGTGATTCCTCGGTCGTACAAAGCTTTGCATCTCGGACCTAATCCCTGTAGAGAAAAGTTTAAAACAGCCACGGATTATTATCTTGTCATAACTAACACATACATACTAAACACATACTAACACATACTATACATATTCCATGATATCACCATATCATCATTCCAACGAAATGCTATGTTGCATTTGAAATTGCATAAGTATATAAGCATGTAGTTATGTATATTATCTGTATGTTAGCAACTTATAAGATATGGGTTATGTATATCAACTGATACTATAATATCGCTTAGCTGTAGCTGCAGTAATGTTAGTGACATGAATTGTCAGAATCTGAAAGCGATTATCTAGATGATATTGTAAGCGCTTAAAGGATGTACGAATTTGTTGGGCCATACTCTAATATAGTCAATAGATAAAGATGCAAGATAAGATATTCACGACCTTCAGTACAGAGAGTTCTTAATGGTAATGATTATGAGACGACCCCCTATAGATTGTCAGAAGCACACCTTTACACTGTATTTGTACATAGGAAGGATGAAAGCTCTGTTCAGCAAGTCTCACATGTGAGGACACACGCATATCACCACAGATGAAAAATAAAACTGACCAATATTTAGCGTCCAGCACAAAACATACTCGACATTGTCACAGAGTGAAACTAATGACAGGCTGAGAAGATACAATCAATGTTGAAAAATATAATAAAGGGCATTGCAATTTTTGGCGAAACAGTATTCTACTCTGCTATAGTTATGTACTCTGGATAATATAAGAATGGGACAAGGGTTGAGAACAATATAAAAAAATATGCATCCCTTGCCATTGCCAAGACCATTCGGAACAATCAAATGGAAGTGAATGTTATTTTATTTCCTTCCTTACATATTATAACTATAAAGTTATTACCCTATGTATTATGAGGGTTGAAATAGCGAGAGAGAGAGAGAAAGAGAGTGAGAGAAGCAGAGAGGAAGTGAGAGAGAGTAAGTATATAGATTTGCAAGAAATTACGTTCAGAATTCTGAAGAAAGAGGAAGGCAGCGTCATGGTGGTCCACATAAAACGTTCACTTGCCATTCATTAATCAGCAATATGATTTTCTTGTTGTGTTGTATTTTCAATATAAAGGTACATTCGTCGTATTAACAAGTCGTCAAGGAATTTATCCCTTTGTGTCCCATAATCACTAATTTTTATATTTCCTGTTATATTTAGCATAACAAATACATAACACTAACAATTAGTTATCATATGTAACCTACACACTACACAATAACTGTGCTGCAGTTCCTCAAGCTCCTTGAATAAAATTTCGACTAGGAATAAATTTCTGCTACCAACTATAATAACATGTCATAACATATAATATAATATTGAGCAGTTACTATGGGTGGTCATCCAGCATATCACATTGTCAACATCGACCACAACTCATGTTAACACAATCTTCATGGCGTTCCACCGTTTCAACCAGTCAATAAATATTAAGCAATTTGCAATGTAAGCTCATAAAAATTGTTCCTAAATCAATTATTATTAATAATGCCATCTTTTCAAAGATATTTTATTGTTATTACTATTTGTGTTGGCCTTTTAACCTTTTTGGTACTTAAGGATTGTTTATTGTGGGGAATTCATACTTGAATTCAACACTTTGCGCTTCCAAGTAGTGTTCCCTGGGTTCTATACACTAACATGCTCAAGGTAATGTTCTTTTCTGTACATACTTATACAGAAGACGAAAATGTTTTGAGTGTTTTCATCTTATTCATTAATTTTTGATGTGTATGTATGGAGGATAAAATAAGCAACACTAACTTAATGTCCTACTCATATACGGATGTTCGACATATCAATGCCTTTTCCTTATTTCTCAGTAAAACTCACAAGTCTTTTTTTAATTTGTGTAATTGTCAAACTTATCAATTTAGCAAATATTCTTCTATACACTATATAAACATTTCAAAAACAAACATTATTATAGAAAGCATTAAAATTTTATTGCCAGTGGTTTGTGGTCTGTGATGACACCCACGTTTCCCAATAAATTGTAGAAGATAAGGTAGGTTAGCTTTGGATGCAAGACTACTACTGTCTTTCCCAACACTGCATTTAATGACACAAATATTTATGATTACACTTAATGAAACCTTCCACTTCATTATTAAATGTTCCGGTTCATTCCATCTTCTTCTTCCTCTACACAATACCATCCATGTACTACACATAGCTGGGTTGTGGTAATTGGTATGCAGAAAGCATATTGTTAACAGGCAAGCTTAACATTCTACAGCGATGTCAACACAAAAAGATTCTAAACTACAGATACTCATTTTCAGCTCCATAATTCCACATCCGCCACAAAAGTCCCACAAAAGTAACAAAGGCACTAAAGCTGGGCATTAAAACCAACAAAGAATGGTCCCAATTGCAACGCTTTACAGAAATAGTCTATGAGCAAGACATTCTTCGTCATTTGTATACATACATGCAAGAAGGATAATGACTCCAGATCGATAAACTTAGAAATGACTATTGCAGAGCTAGTTGGCGAGTGCTAAAGTTATTTCAAATGTTTATATTCACAAATGTTTCCATTGTACAAATGTAGTGCTTCGGAATGGCTAGAATTCAAAGCACTATGCATGTCTATATGAGTGTAGGAAAGCGTACATAATTTTTCTACATGTTGTGGAATTTCCCCTGTCTTAGTGTTTCATGTATGTTCAGAACCATAATAAAATACATGGAATCTATAATCCACACTTGTCTAGAGCCAGAAAAAAATTGAGACACTGCATCTTTAAAACATTCATTCAATCTAGATCTGCAATACACAAGAACTTGCCACTACTGTCCAGTAAATCCTTGCTTACACGGAAATTGCGTGATCAATGCACCTTCATGTGAAGATTCCTTTGTATAGCCTGTGGGATTATATGACTTAATCTATATAGATTAAGTCATATGCTATATAGCATTTTTAATGTAGTGTACAAATGTATAGCATATTACGTAGACTTCGGCGGTCACAAAGCACAATTACCAAGACAGGTACCGTGATGAACTGTTTCATAATGCAGGTGTAATATTCTTAACCACTCATTAACCTCTTAGTTAATTTGAATAGGACAATAAACTTTCCACACAACAATTACATAAAGAAGAAGGAGACCAGTGTAACAGCATTGGTATTGTTTTTCAGTTATTAAAGGTTTTTCTACTTGCAGTAATTGTAGTGAGTATTTATTATTATTATTATTATATGATCGGGCTCGATAGTATAACTGAGTGTCGATAGTTAAGAGTTGCGATGCTGCGAAGCCGACTTCCGACTATTGCAAACCCGATTGATTCCTAAAGGAAAA